>LKEB01000036.1:6184-27323 GCA_003795295.1 Cytospora leucostoma | reverse complement strand
TGTGCCGTGCCGGATTTCTCCTTTGAGCCGCCTACATGAAGCGGTTTCAGCTTCGACCTTCGACCGGTGAGGTCCTAGCCCTGGATGCGACTGCATATGGTGGGCAAAGCCATCGATGAGGCGCATAAAGCGAGTATTAGTCTCAGGCGTATTCAGGGGTCAAGGATGGCAAACAGCATGATATGGTCATTGGAGCTGATAACCCCACGGCACTTGGGACTACAGACTATCCCATATGTGTGTATGACGGCGAACAGAGGTAACAACCAAATGGTAGCACCTTGCCAGATCAAGATAGGGTGAACTCTTTCCTCACCATATTCCGGGCTAGACATGGCCAGAAGCGGCTCCCTCCTGGCATGGGAGATGGTATGAAGTAGCTCGATGGGAATACCGCGCCCCGTATATCAGACCAAACCGGACAGAGAATTCACTTCACGGCGTCACAAAAGTAATGTCTTCGAGGTGTGGTGGCACGGCCATTCTTTTCCGGCAAGAGGAAGTCGGCATCTCGCCTCTGCCATGAATAGCTATCTATGTGTGTGTACCGAGATATACAATTCCGCAGGGGGGGATCTTCAACGGCGCGGATGTCACTTCTTGGGCTTGAACATCTTGAAGTCACATACATCGCCGCCCCCCTCGGCCTGCAGAGGTCTAGCACCTCATCATCCGTGCGTCACACAGAGATTCAGGTACATGGGACGCAAGCCTGGCAGGCATTGTCATATCATATCAGATTCCGACCTTGCTTCTTCCCATGGGGGTGGCTCATCGAAGACGTCAGTCGGCGCCGAACCTCACGTTTCCCCATGTCAGCGTCGAATATGCGATAAGCCTTTACTGCTCGAATCTGGCCCTCGGTCAAGGGCGGAGACTCAGGATCCGTACACGGCATTGATCATGGGGCCCAGCTTCTCATGATGTTCTCAAGTATAAGAAGAGGCCAGTGTCGTGGATGATGAGGATGGGAAGAGTCGCTTTCGTCTCCAGGTCTCTTGTCCTCTAGGTTTTTCAAGTGTGTTCTCTGGCGGATTTTCTGATTTTTGTTCCGAAACCACAAAGACACTTCGCATCAACAATCTCAGAAGTGGAATTATCCAATACTTCCGACGTCTTCCTCATCTTCCCAGGTCTTACAACCTTGACCCAGTCGTCGGTATAATAGTCCCAGCAGTGTCCCAAGAACCCATCGAGCACTCCGGCACCACTCCAGCAGCCAGGATGTCCCACGCCGTCAAGTCGCGTAAGGCGAAGTCTCATGGACAGAGTACTAGGTCCGGTCCTTCCCAGTTGGGTCCCGACCCTTGTCTTGCTGATGCTGACATTGCCTCCAGTGGCCAGTCCACGAAGACATCCCCTCCTCCAGCCTCGACCCAGTCGGAGATGCTTCAGCGCTGGCAGGTGGAATCCGAGAAGAGCAACCTACCGATCAACGAGTGGCGTTTCCTGCCTCAAGATGCCAAGGTATGGGCCGATTCTCTGCGCGCAGTATTGAGCTCGGCCGCTGATGCCCGTACAGACCAAGGAGACCAAGGGGAAGTTTTGATGTTTGTCCGCAGGTTGGCGGATTGTAGATGTTCTATCGTGAGCCGGGCTCTGGTCGTAATCGAGGTCACAATGTCTCCATAGTCTGATTTGGTTGCTTCAAAAAAATGATTTGAATTTCGTTACTGATATAATAACCGATGCCACCTGTTTTGGAGTTCCCTATGCCGGTATGAGATGATGAACCTAAACGCCATAATTGCACATCGCCATATTTCTAATTCCAACCTGTCTAGATTTGTTAATGATGCAGTTGCAGACTAGATTGTCTGGCCGGCAGCAGCGGTGTTGTTGGTGGCGTGAAAGTTGTCCAACGTGATGGATACAGCACCAGCTTGCACGAGCTGTGAAAGTTAGAAGTTGAAGAATGCGGGAAGAGGTGGAAGGGACTTACTGCACGTGAGAGATCATCAATCAGGTCATTGACATCCTCAATACCGACACAGAGCCGTATTATGTCCTCGGGCATATTCCTCTCTGCCCGGGTCTTGGCGTCAATACTGGCATGGCTCATGCGGCAGGGCATGCTGATCAGACTGTTGACACAACCGAAGCTGACGCTGATTCCCCACAGCCTGGCAGCCTCGACGATCTTCTCGGAGACATTCACATCGCCAGTCTCGAAGGACAGCACGGCGCCTGCACCGCGAGCCATGGTCCAGTGGAGGTCGTACTGGGGGTGGGACTTAAGGCCCGGGTACCTCACTTTGAAGCCATGCGACTCGAGGAACTCGGCTATGGCCTGCGCATTGGCCTGCTGCTTCTCCATGCGGATAGCCAGGGTCTTGATGCCTCGCATCAGCAGCGACGCGTCGTCGGGAGAGAGACCGCAGCCAGTCGAGTTGATCATGAAGTACATCTTGTCTCCGATGGATGTATCGTTGACAGCAATGACTCCGGCCATGATGTCGTGGTGGCCCGCCAGGTACTTGGTGCCGGATTCATAGACAACATCCACTCCGAACTCCAAGGGGTTGCACAACATAGGAGACAACATGGTGTTGTCGGCCACGACCAGGGCCTTGCTGTTGAGCTCGTGCGTCAACTTGGCAATGGTTGGCATGTCGACAATCTTGATAAGAGGGTTGGTGGGCGTCTCCAGGAGAACCATGGCCGTTTTGTCGGACAGCTTCTCCCTAACCTTCTCAACATTTGTGGTATCGACGTGGTGAACAACAATGCCATTGTTGGTGGCCAGGTACGTGAGCAGTCGGTTGGTGCCACCGTACAGATCGTCGCCAGTGATGACCTCGTCGCCCGGTCTCAACAGTCGCGTGATGACGTCCAAAGCTCCCATTCCAGATCCCACGGCCAGTACTCGGTTGGCGTTCATGATCTTGGCCAAGTGGCGCTCGAGGTGGGTGCGAGTGGGATTGCCGGAGCGAGTGTAGTCATATTCGCCGTTGGGGTTGGCGCCGGACTGCTTGAAGGTGGCCGAGCGGTAGATTGGAAAGCTAGAGGCACCATACTGATCTTTGCTATCGGTATAGACAAGCTCAGTTGCGAGCGCGTAGCGGCGGCGGCCATTGGAGGGACTCGAGGATGCAGGCGAAGGAGGCAAGTTGTGTCCATCGAGGTCGACCTTGGAGAAGGCCTTGTTGACCAGAGGGCCGTTGGGAGTGGGAGCAGACATCGTAGAGATGCGACGGGCGGCTCTGGCGGCTGTGACTCTTTGTCGTGACACGATTGCTGACTGAAGAAGGCAAACAGTCACGATCAGCAGCAGACGAGATGATGCGGCGGGGTTGAGTGATGGTCAATTGGCAAGCTGGAGGTGTCCAGTTCTCGTAAGCCTTACCCACGAGGTAGTGAGTCAAGTGACAAGGGAGTATAATAAGCAATTGGATCGATGTAAAGGGGAGAAAATGTTGGTAAGAACCTCGGAAGTCTTGAAAGACGTGCTTGGTCAAGAATGTGAAATCCGGGGTACTCGGGCTGTTCCATAAACGTACCGATACATGATGCGGCGGATGGCGACCCTGCAAAGTTGGAGGGGCTCTTTGCCTAGCGCCGATAGCGGAAGGGATCCAGACCGGCGGGAACGAAGTGAGGTGTGTTATGTATATACAAATATCGCGCTGCAAGCCCGCCATGTCTGCATGTATGAGGTGGTATCCGCTAACACTACGGCGTCAAATGACGTGATCGCAGCTAAGTTACATCTGCCGGGCTGTGATGTACAGCGACTTCTATAGATGTTGCCATTTGCTTGCAATTTGACCTCAGCCAGCTGCCCAGGAAGGCACAGCCTGTCTCTTGGTATATGAGATGAGACTGCAAAAGGGCTTTCAGCACAAATCGGTTCACCGCTTTATCCCATGTTGAAATCAGCTCAATATTGGACTGAGCGATGAACCTACTTAGTACTTAGGTACGTACCTTCTAGACCTTCATACCACTGCCACACGGTCCTACCCGCACCGAAGAGGGCCCGGGTTGGTCTCGTTGCGCTTGTGTTTGTTGGACTGTATCACACTTCTGTTAGCAAGGCAATCATCATGTGGATCCAAGGTCGGTATAACTGAGGTATCATCAACGTAGTATTTCGACTTGAAGGTATCCATTATGCCATCCCAGAACATTGAAAATACCCATGATCTTACATCAGCGTAGTGACCATGCCACCGGATCTCTTCTGGCAAAGGTCGCCTGAAATTAAACCTCATGACTCATTGCAACATCAAAGCCAGCGATTCGCCACTCAGTCTGGAGCCTCGCCAACTTGCCCTTCGACATCCTCATATTCATCGCTGGAAGATTTGGTGGTAGCGGCCACCTGTGATGAGTGACGCTCATGATTTTGCATCAGGATCTGTCCCCCGCCTTTCCTACCGAAGAAGTCCTCCGTTTTTATCCCTCTTATTCGGTCAGGCTTGATTTCAGACATGGATTGGCCAGAGGCTCGATGTTCTCGGATAGACTCCCGCATGGGTACCATAGCAGCATCTCTGCAAGCTTCCTTGATGTCGCTTCCAGACATGCCCGCTGTGACATTGGTTATGTAATCCAAGTCGAAGCCAGGATCTCGTTTCGTGCCCTGAAGGATGAGGTCCAATATCCGACGCCTTTGACTTTTGTCCGGCAGTGTGACCGGAAACTTCTTCGGCATTCTTCGCAGGATGGCCTCATCGATTTCCTGCATCCGATTCGTTGCGCCGAGAACACATATCCTCGAGGGTACACCGACTTCGTTTGACGACGTCAATCCGTCCCAGAGTGTCATAAATTCGGCCTTCACCATTCCGCTTGCCTCATGCTCGTTGCTCCTACGCGTCCCGAGAACAGCGTCGATCTCGTCGATGAATATGATCGCAGGTTGCAGCTTCCGCGCCAACGAGAAAACCGCCCTGACAAGCTTGTTGGAATCGCCGTACCACTTTTCCGTAAGAGTAGAGATATGTAGGTTGATAAAGGATGCGCCGCTTTCGTGAGCGACTGCCTTCGCCAGCATGGTCTTGCCACATCCAGGAGGACCGTATAACAAGACGCCAGATGGTGCGGACAGCAAAGGTGCAGCATGCGAGTAGAGATGGGGCATTGTCAGCGGATAGATAACGGATTCCTTGACCTCCTCGATGATGTCCTCCAGGCCTCCGATGTCGTCGAATCCTACGGGTATATCCTCCGGCGCCACGACCTCCAGTGCGACCATTGCCTCATACTCGTTGAGCTGGATATCCTCGACCCGGGGACCCTTTCGCGAGCCACTTGCATCCGTCGCATCGGCGCCACCCTCGTTGCCTCTGTTCCGTAGTAATCGGGATAGGTTTGCCTGGGCTTTTATCTTGGCTTGTTCATGCTTTTCTTTCTCGGGGTCGGCTAGAGTGTTTGCAAACGAGGAAAGGAGGTTTTTGACAAAGAAATAGGATACGACAGCCTGGGACAGAGGTTAGTTCAGAACTGGGAAGAAATGTCTGGATGCGCATGTGTGAGATGAACATACAAGTGCTCCAGCAGTGACAATGTTCAAGACGGCATCAGACGTCCGGGCTCTGCGGTCGCCCATGATGAAATTGGACAGTATGCCACTCATGGAAGCTTCACAGGCGCTGGCCGGCTGCACATCAGGGTATAGAAAGGTAAAAAGAGGCGAATGTGGCCAACAGCAATGTATCCAACGGGCCTGGCTCACTAAATAGACCGGATTGAGTGACGGTTGTAGAAGTTGCGTCGCGCAGCCTGCCGAGGCGTGGCTTCAATGCAGGCCAAGCACGCTAGCTACCCACATGTACGGAATACCTTGTCCTACACTAACTTAGTAAGCCGTTGCTGAGGGCGCCCACCCGCTTTGTTTACTCCGATTTTACTGCATTGAACTTCTGACTTCCAAGGTTCCTCTCACCCAATCCACGAGGCCCATCTTCGACGAAACTGCTACACCTAGCTGTCATTCCTTGTGCATAGCTTCCTACCCCGAGGAGCCGAACCCTGCGACCTACAGTATCTAAGCACCGACTGCTTTGATAATAGCGAACAGGCCGGCACAGCGACGTGTCCCAGCAGATGACAAGAACCAAACAATCCACCTTGTTAGACCTTGCCGACTCGGATTCGGACGACGGCTTCAACACACGTGTTAGCGTGATCAGGACGACAGACAATATGCCTGCAGCGAAAAAGCCCAAGGGCCGTCCCGCCGCCAACAAAGTGACGAAGCCGGCACCAAAAAGCGCGACGCGCCGCGTTGGCGCAAAGGCCGCTGCTGCATTAGAGGGGGAGGTGGAGAAGCTGGCGCTCACTGAGAAGACGACGAATGAATCACCCAAAGCGAAGAGGGGACGCAAGGCCAAGAAGATGGCCGACGAAGAAGCCGACGACGTACTGGCAACACCACCAAATAGTGACGAGGCTACAAAGACGAGAGGTGGCCGCGGTCGTCCCAAGAAGAATGCTACTGTGCCAGACTCAGTTCAGAAGAAGGTTGAAGCACCAGCCGCTAAGCGAGGGCGAAGGCCTGCTGCCAAGAAGGTCGATGAGCAGTCAGCCTCATCACCTGCGCAGGGCGAAGTATCTGAAATCCCAGAGACTCAGCAGGCCGAAGTGATGGATCTTGACGCGGATGAAGAGCTAGACCAAGTGGAGGATCTTCCCACCTTCTCAAGATTTAGCGCGCCTCCTTCAGTACAGCGCATCAACCCATACTACATACCACAAAGTGCGTCGAAGCGGTCAGCCAGTGTCTTATCACATGCCGACGATCCGTCCATAAGACGTCGTTTGGGCGAATTGGCCAAGAAGTATGAGGCATTGGAGTTGAGATATAGAGACTTGCGCAATGTGGCTGTTGTGGAAGCCGAAAAGAACTTTGACCGGCTCAAGAAGCAAAGTGAGGAGAGAACTCAGTGTAAGTTGCAACTGGCCTACGGAGCCTGCTCGGGCCGGTACAGTCACTAACACTATATGTAGCTGCCAATGAACTCATAGCAAGCCTAAGGAGCGAGCTCGCGACTCAAAAGAACCTGGCCAAGGAGGCCAAAAAGTCGCAACAGCAGCTCGAAACTAGCGAGGCTAAGGTCGACAGCCTGCAGGCACAGGTTACAGCTTTAACAACTTCGCTGGCCGAGTCAAAGACGGAGATCAAGGGCCTTAATATGAAGCTAAACGCAGCGCGGGCCGCTGAGGCAACTGCCACTGCTCAAGCCCAGGTGGCGACTGCGCGGGTACCCGGTAGTGCTATGAAAGCCAGCGTCATGGGTGCGAGAGGCTTGGACCAGGCTCAAGTCCAGGCAGCGCAAAATGGCAAGATGAAGGAGAACCTGTACAGTGACTTGACTGGTCTCGTCGTGACGGGAGTCAAGCGGGACGGTCCCGAGGACGTATACGATTGTATCCAGACGGGCAGAAATGGCAGTGAGTGCAGCAATTTCGAAATCCAACACAAGGCAGTCACTAACATCACTTTTTCTCAGCACTTCACTTCAAGCTCGCCATTGCCAATGAGAATTCTGACGAGAATATGGACGAGGCTGAGTTTCAGTACAAACCACAACTGGATGAGCGTCGTGACAGGGCGCTCATCGAGATGCTTCCCGAGTTCCTTGTGGAGGAAATCAGTTTCCCAAGGGCACATGCGGCCAAGTTCTACTCTCGTGTACTGAAGTCTCTAACAGAAAAGCTCGAGTAAGCTGGTACATTCGAGGGGAGACATATCTTGTATGAACAACGTTGGCGTTCGGGCTGTTTGCTTGTAGGATACCCTCAAAGCACACGGCAATAGCATAGCATGCTGGGATGGCAGTTTGTGTAGTGTTGAAGTTGAAGGGTGTCATAGGTTTGGAATGGTTCGAACTTTGTTTGGACGGTCGCATAGCATTGAGCATTACATGTTTGATGTATGTATTCTTTCCGTAATGCATAATTGGCATGATGTATCTACGAAGCCACCAAGTATCGAGTGGGCTGGAGAGATATTTTTAAGTGAAAAGCTCCTTGTGGGAGCACGCCCAATGGCAACTATATTGACAAAACCCTGCAGCGCCCGCCATAATCAATATTTACCCACTTAGAAACCAAAACCAAGGTATCAATCCCATCGTTATCTCCTAGCCATGCTTTCGAGCCCATACAAGCGTCTACCGCAGACATTGCTCTCGATTATACCCTTTCATAAGACTGCATGAACCCGTTGACCTAGTAGACCCTGCCCTCCTCGGCAACCTTGCCACTGACATTCCGCTTGCCAGAAGAGAAGTACCTCTTCGCCGCTCCGCCCCCTCCTATGGCACTGAAGTCGTAGTCATTCCCGCTCGAGACCTGCCTGTTGGTACCCACCATCATCGGCGGGGTGGCAGACTTGAGGTCGCCGTACGGCTTCGCGAAGAAGTCAGACTCGGGCTGGATCGAGCTGTCCCGGTTCCGCGGCCCTCCCCAGGTGGCCCGCTTGCCCAGCCTGGCCTTCAGGCCGCCGTAGTTGGGCGCCGGCTTCCCCTGGTCGGCGACGTCCGCGCCCGCGCCCCTCCTGTCGTTGTCGTCGTTCCTGCCGCTCACACGCCCGTCGTTCAGGTCGATCTCGGCCAGCGCGGTCGACTTCCGATTGATGCTGGGCGTCTTGGGCCGGCGGTAACCCACCCTCCCAGCGGCGCCGGGGACGTTCAGCGGTGGCGGGTTGGAATGCAGCGGGCTGGGATGTAGCGGGTTGGGAAGCAGCGAGCCCAGGTCGCCGTCGTTGCCGCCGACCTCGTCCTCCCCGGGGCTCATGAGGTTCCGCCTGTAGCTGTACCCTCGGTTCACATCGTCCCCGAAGTCCGACCCATCGTCGGAGTCGGACAGGTCGTACGGGCGGCCCAGGGCCTCGTAGCCCTGCACCGTCTTCCTCTTGGCGGCCTTCTCTGCCGCGCTCATCTTGCGGTTGACGAGCGAGTCTGTGGTAGACCAGGCCTCTGTATACCTTCCAGGCCGTATCTCCACGGACTGGCGCGGCGGTGCTTTCTTGATGACTGGCTGTTGTGAGACGACAGTGCCGGTGCTGGGCCTGGAGTGGTGGCCTTGGGTCCTGGGTGATACCGGGAACTCTCCAGCAGCGCCGGCGTACGACGTGCGAGAATGATCGTTGTCATTGGTAGGCACCCCGGTGTAGGAGCTTCGCCAGGGGCTACGTTGTGGCGGGGTCGGGGGCTTGCCCGAGTGAGACGACGAGGGTGGTGCCGACGCACGCTTGATATCTGCCGCCTGGGCCAAGCTTCGAGAGGAGCGTTGCGGTGAGGATTCCGGCGTGATATGGTACGGGCGCCCAGCAATGTCTCCCGAGGAGCCGATGGAGCTTCGTGGGCTGGGGCGTGTGGCGTGGAAGGGAACGGCTGGAGGGCGTTCAAGGTCGTCGTAGGGCATGCCATAGCGGCTGTCCTTGAGTGGGGAAGTAAGGCGCTTCTCTTCTCCGAGCAGTGAGGTCGTTGTTGCAACCGACGACCTGTTCCTCTTGTGATGGCGGGATGTGAGGTTGTCTTCCAGGGGGTTGCAGTCTGGGGGCATCCGGGTGATCTGGCGGAACTTGATGGCCAGCCAGACACCGATGCCAAAAGATATGGAGTGTAACACCGCGCCACCAATAAGGGTGTAGTAGAGAGAAGGTAGGAAATAATTCTTCAAGCTCTTGTCAGACAGAAGCGTGCTCCATTGCCCGCCCGAGTTGTGGCAACACAATGCACCAAAGGAATACAGAGGGAGCACAGCCAGATCAGTCATGGAGGAGAAGATCTGGTAACCAGCAACTGAGCCAGGAGTTTTGGCGGCAGCCGGACGTGCGAGATGGCCAATGCCATAGACGCAGTGGGCGAAAACCACACCGGCCTGGAGTAGATCGTTAGTATGGAGATTCTGAGGGAGAACAAGTCTTGTATGCGAGCACCTACAACAACTCTCATAACCCATGCAGTCAAGGCGTCCACATTGCTGATGATAACGAAGAGGAAGAGGATACCGGCTGCAGCGATCAACTCGAGTACGCGAAGCCCCAGCTGCACGACTCTCGTCCACTTGATCCACCATTTTATCTGGGGGCCAAACGTCTTGAAAGGCGCTCGAGGTAGCCGAACCTCGTGGGCACTATGAGTGAGACACACATTCCAGTCAGCTCTCGACAGACCAGAACATTACTCGCATATGAATTGATCTGCATAGTCAATGCGTCTTACTCTGGATGCCGGCCAAAGGCCACCAAAGGCCCCTCTTCTCTTTTGGGTATTCTCGGCTGGGGCTCCCAACTAGAGCGTGTAATGGCCTTTGGGTCAAAAGAGGTGGCTGGGAAGCGGGCGTCGTCGAGCCTCGCAGCGGAGTAAATAAACGGTTGCTGAGCGCCCATTGTGAGGATGGTCAACTGTGCATGGCCCCTTCCAAGAAACAGCAGCTGGAATCGTGGGAGTAAGAGGAAGCAGATTGATCGAGTGTGCAGTAAAACGGGTCTTGAACAAGAAAAATACACCCGTGATTATTACCTGGCTGGTGTGAATATTCCTGAGGCTGGTGTACAAGGTATCTCGGGTTACCAAGTTCCAAGTTGGCATAGCAACCCACTTACAACCCATTATTGGCATAGTACATGCCTTGAAACGGTTCAACTAGGATCGGGCCGCGTGGGTCAGTTCTACATACGGATGTACTGTACAGTAGGATCCAGATCAATGTCACCTTACATACCTAGGTATTGATACCCCGACTCTCTTCCTACTTGTACTCTTTCATGCCCATCGGCATCGGATCGGTGGATGGGAGGATCCGGATCGCTTCTTTTTGTTTCATCGCCTGTAGTTCTATGAGATGATGAGGCTGAGTGGGCAATAATGTCAATAAACAGTGGTTATCTACATACCTACTTAAGTACCTAGGTAGGTAGGTAGGTACTTAGGTAGCGGATGATCGACTGAAAGGGCAAAACCTTGGAAACTCGAAAAGTCATGGAATTCAAGTCTCTCCCCGAGTTTATGAGTCGCCGAGCCGGGAGGAACTTCAACACTCCGATCGACAATTTCACACAACTCAAACTCTGACGAGTCAATGTCAGGACAATGGTCTCTTCGATAGCACGGTCATCCTCGGGCCTAGCCAGACTCACCGGTCAAAGTCAGCGGTATTTATCTCATACAACTCGATGCTTGTATTCGACCTCCGCCCCGCCCCGGCATGAGCGGCCCTTCCGGATGGCTGTCATCGGCTCCGGCCCGGCCGGTTTCTATACGGCATACCGTGTCATGTCCCTGATCGACCGTGCCAAGGTTGACATGTACGAGTCTTTACCCGTGCCTTATGGTCTGGTCAGGTTTGGTGTTGCGCCTGATCATCCTGAGGTCAAGGTGTGTCAACCCCTTCTGGGCATAGGCGGCTTTGCATCCGTCCCTGACTGAACTATACAGAATTGTCAAGACAAGTTTGTCGAAGTCGCGTCTTCACCTGATTTCACCTTCATCGGCAACGTCTCAGTCGGCCACAAGCCATACCACCCAGATGGCCAGTTCGTCCCACTGAACACCCTGCTGCGTCATTACGACGCCGTGCTATTCTCCTACGGTGCATCAAAGGACAGGACACTCGGCATCCCGGGGGAGTCGAACCTAAAGCGCATCTACTCAGCGCGCGAGTTCGTCGGCTGGTACAATGGCCTGCCTGAGTTTGCGAACCTGAACCCGGACCTGTCGCAAAGCGAGGCAGTCGTCATCGGGCAGGGAAACGTCGCGCTGGACGTGGCGCGGGTCCTGCTTGAGGATGTGGACAAGCTGAGGAAGACTGACATGGCCGACTATGCTCTGGAGGCGCTGTCGAGGAACCAGGTGAAAAGGGTAAGCGTTGTGGGGAGACGCGGGCCGATGCAGGCCGCCTTCACGATCAAGGAAGCCCGTGAGCTCATGAACATCCCTGATGTGGCTCTCAACCCCATAGACAGCTCCCTGATACCGCCGGATCCGAAGAAACTGCCGCGTCAGCAAAGGCGTATCACAGAAGTCCTGCTCAAGGGCTCCAAGGCATCCCCTTCGTCGGCTTCCAAGTCATGGTCCCTGGACTTCTGTCTCTCACCAACCGAGTTCCAACCGGATGCTTCAGATCCCTCGAGAGTGGGGAGCACGACCTTCGAGAAGACCTCCCTGTCACCCGACCCTTTCGGGCCCCAGACCTCGGCCACCGGTACGGGCGAGACTACGACGCTGCCATCACCCCTCGTCTTCCGCTCGATAGGATACAAATCCGAGGGCCTCCCCGAGTTTGAGGCCCTCGGCGTCGCTTTCGACGATCGCCGCGGTGTTATCGGCAACGATATCGTTGGGGGGCGTGTACTGCGCAAAGGGTCCGAGCAGAGCCCGCTCCCGGGCTTGTTCCCCGGGCTATACTGTGCGGGCTGGGTGAAGCGCGGCCCGACCGGCGTGATCGCTAGCACCATGGAGGATGCCTTTGCAACAGCCGGCGCAATTGCCCAGGACTGGAAGGAGGGCAAGGGGTTCCTTGGGGACAGTGGAGTTGTACAAGGGAGAAGCACGGAGAGTGATGGTTGGGAAGGCGTGCAGAGTGAGACGGGTCGGAGCGTCCTCAACGCTGTGGTCGACTGGGAGGGCTGGCTCGCAATCGACCAGGCGGAAAGGGCCATTGGTCAGCAGAGGGGAAAGTTGAGGGAGAAGTTTACAAGGACGGCGGATATGTTGAAGGTGCCATCCTCAAGAAAGGCTTGAGTCATAGATTGTGCTCAGGTGGCAGGACCACATCGTGAAATATCTCCGGTTCACTCATGGCGTCCGGCATCATGGTGCGAACATGTACTATATTTACAATACGAAAAGATGCTTATTCCTTCAGCTTCTCCGTCAGCTCAGGAACCTTGTCGAAAAGGTCACCCACAAGGCCGACATCTGCGACCTGGAATATCGGTGCATCCGCGTCCTTGTTGATCGCAGCGATGACCTTGCTGTCCTTCATACCAGCCAGGTGCTGGATGGCACCCGAGATACCCACCGCCAGGTACAGCTGCGGCGCTACAACCTTGCCCGTCTGTCCGACCTGCAGGCTGTTGTCTGCGTACCCGCTGTCCACAGCGGCACGGGATGCGCCGATCGCAGCACCAAGGGCGTCCGCCAACGGCTCAATGACCTTGTCGAAGTCCTCCTTGGACTTCAGTCCCCGTCCACCCGCCACGACCCTGCCCGCCGTCGCTAGGTCCGGCCTGTCAGACTTGGCGAGATCCTCCGACACCCACTCGGTAGGGGACTCGACTTTGGGGTCGACACCTTCCTCAACGGCAGCAGACCCCTTTCCGAGCTCTGCAGGGGCGAATGCCGTTCCCCGAATGGTGATGATCTTGATCGGGTCGGACGACTCAACGGTCGCGACGGCATTGCCGGCGTAGATGGGGCGCACGAAGGTGTTCTCGCTTTCGACGGAGGTGATGTCGGAGATTTGCTGGGAGTCGAGAAGGGCTGCGACGCGGGGCAGCAGGTTCTTGCCGAAGGCTGTGTGACCAGCGATCACATGTGTGTAACCACCTTTCTTGATGTTCTCGACAAGGAGGGGAGCGAAGTTCTCGGGGAGTCCCTGCATGGATGAGCCACTCGATCAGTATCCGATGTTGACCAAAGAGATTGTATACGAATCAGAACCATATACCTTGTCATATGCTCCATTGTCTACTGCGATGATCTTTTCCACGCCATCGGCCGTCGCGGCCTCCTCTGCTACAGCCTTGATGCTGCTACCGGCAACGAATCCATGGATAGGGCCGCCGATCTTCTTGGCTGCTGTGATGGCGTTCAATGAGCCTTGGTTCAGCCTTCCTTCCCTCTGCTCGAGAACCGCGAGTGTAGAAGCTAGCCGGCGCAGGGCGGCGGGGCTGAGTGATGCGACGGGAGAAGTGATCGCCTGTGTGAGTCTCCCTGGCAGCTGGTGCGCCACTATCCTTCGTGCGGTGCAGAGCATCTTGTGTACTCGGGTCGACCTCTTATCACCTCGAGTGTAGCAGAGGGTCAGAGGGGAGGGGTGGGGAGTCGGGAGGATTATGGTTTAATTGTAGAAATCGTCATCGGCTGGCGACGGCCCTTGGTCGCCGAAACTCGACCGCAACCTCGGCCCTCCGTGACCGGCAGCTGAAGCTTGCAGCGCAGCACAGGGGGTACCTGGGTACCTCGCACGTGCCGGGCAGGCCTGGATACCTATCCTGGCACGGGCCAAGTAAGTGGGTAGCTGGGTTATGGCCTGAGGCTGTCATATTTTTGCATGGCCAATGCGCTTCCTTAGCTGTCGCGCCAAAATTGTTCCTCCAACGCGACCGACGCTCATCCGCTGCATCGCATCTACACGGGGACCCATCTTTTGCGACAGCAATCGTGAACAACAGTCCAGAAACCATCACCCCTCCCTACAACAATTCTGAGGGTATACTTACCACAGCAACTTCTGCACTAAATTAGCAGCCAAACACTACGACTACAGTGCTTTCGCTGCCTGTAAGTCCTCACACCCCCTTCCCAATTACAGGCCAGGTGCCAGCCTCCATCATCACCATGGAGGAGGAAAACGTCAGCTACGGCACCCCTGCCAATGGCGCATCGCCCGGCAGCAATCCAATTCTCGCCCAGCCACCTCTGGCCGATGTAAACCCAAGCGAAGGTAGGCTCCTCCACACCTGTGATGGTCGCCGAATCGAGGCTGGTAACATAACTGATCGCAACCCCGCGGACTAGATGTCCAAATGGGCGAAAATGCCACCAATGAACCTGCAATCAAGCAAGATAGCAACACACCCGCACCAGGAGTCGCCTCGGACAACCCACTCGATGCACCCGAAGGCCCAGCCCCCGAGAATACAGTTGCGCAGGACGAGGATATGGTCGACGCCGAGGCTGATTCTAAGGGAGAGCAAGTCAAGGACGGCGATGCCAATGGCGAGGCTGCTCCTGGGAAGACCAAGGAAGCCATTGAGAATGCCGCCCGTGAACACCTCATCTCTCAAAAGCACTCCATTGTGCTGCCCAGTTACAGCACTTGGTTTGACATGAACGTCATCCACACCACCGAGCGCAAGGCCCTTCCAGAGTTCTTCAACAACCGGAATCGCAGCAAGACCCCGTCAATCTACAAGGACTACCGAGATTTCATGATCAACACCTACAGACTTAACCCTGCAGAATACTTGACGGTCACGGCTTGCCGTCGTAACCTCGCTGGCGATGTCTGCGCCATCATGAGAGTTCACTCTTTCCTCGAACAGTGGGGTCTGATCAACTATCAGGTATGGCAGATTGTCCTGAATGGACGCCAGAATGAAACGCAAGGCTAATTACTCACAGGTCGACCCCGACCACCGACCATCCCCTACTGGCCCACCCTTTACTGGTCATTTCAGGATCATTTGCGACACTCCCAGAGGTCTTCAGCCGTGGCAGCCAGCATCAGACCCAGTCGTCGCGGAGGGCAAAGCCAATGCAGACACTGAGGCCAAGGCTAAGGCTGGACCCCTACCGAAGACCGAGCTGAACCTGGAAATCGGCCGTAACATATATGAGGCCAATGCCAAGGGTGCCAAACTCAACAAGAGTGAGAGCAGGACCAACGGCGATGCCCCCGCGACTAACGGCGTCTCGAGTGAATCATCTACTGAGCTCACCAAGGCACCGATCGCGAAAGTCAACTGTCAGACTTGTGGTACTGATTGCACTTTGATCTATTACCATAACTCATATGTCGACCCGGCATCAAACAACAAGAAGAGTAGTGACATCTGCCCAGGCTGCCTTGTAGACGGCCGATTTCCTCAGAACCACTCAATCAACAACTACCAGAGGATGGAGAACCCGACGTACTCAGCAACGTTGGACAGGGATGCGCCATGGACTGACGCTGAGCTCCTGAGGCTTCTGGAGGGTCTGGAGAGATTTGATGATGACTGGAACGAGATTTCGGAACACGTTGGCACCCGCACGCGTGAAGAATGTGTCCTCCAGTTCCTGCAACTAGATATAGAAGACAAGTATCTGGAGTCTGAGAACCCATTCGCGGCACCCATCGGAGTTTCGATGCTGGGAAGTCAGGGTGGACAGTTGCCATTCAGTCACGCCGACAACCCCGTCATGACCGTCGTGGCTTTCCTGGCCAGCCTCGCTGATCCTGCCAGCGCGGCCGCCGCGGCCGGCAAGTCGGCGGAGGAGTTACGGCAGAATCTCCGGGGCAAGCTGGAGTCGAGTGGGACTCTAGCGGCACAGTCGGACGCAAAAGGCAAAGGAAAGGAGAAGGAGGAAGATACCATGGAGGTCGATATCCAGCAGGAGACCACAACCACCACGACAACCACGACAAAGACGACCACTACTGCGTTGGCAAGCATTCCTCTAGCGACCATAGGGGGTCGAGTAGATGGGCTGGCATCGCATGAGGAGCGCGAGATGACTCGACTCGTGTCAGCGGCTGTGAACATCACCCTGCAAAAGATGGAACTGAAGATGAAGTACTTCAACGAGATGGAGGCGATCCTCCAAGAGGAGCGACGCGAGCTGGAGCGCGGACGGCAACAGTTGTTCCTGGATCGGCTGGCATTCAAGAAGCGGGTACGCAGGGTCCAGGACGAGTTGAAGGCAGCAGCAGCAGCCGGCGGCGAGCAGGGCGCCAGACTGGCACAGGATGTAGCATTGGATGGAGACAGACTGAGCCTGCAAGGCACTCCTGCTGTTGCGGGTGGGCCCCAGGCCCCGAGCAGCGGCGGCCAGATCAAGAGCTACGAGGCCTAGAGGATCTCTGTTGGCTTGGTGCGCAGTCCAGCGGCTTCATCTCGTCTGCATTGATATGATAAGATGAGAGAAGAAAGAAATTAATTCTGCACGTGTGGTATCTTCACCATTCTTTATTTCTCTTTTCTTCCCGTTCATTGGGATTTGGGGATGTACGGGAGAGGCGTCAATGGGGGTTGGCGAGGCAAGGGGAACGCATTCTGAAATTGCTCTTTATGGGAATCTTCATGTACCAAAATAAAAACCCGCTTACGCTGTGTGGCTGTATGAGCATGAACAGGCTTTAGATGCCGGTTTTGAGGAAATAGAACCTCTAATGCGTTGAACATTTCTAGTCACACCTTCACAGCCACTGAACTGTTTCGTGGGAGCGGAGAGCTTCGCCAGTGAGTGGATGAGCCTTCCAAGGTTGCCCCCCGTTGCTGGCTGACAATGACAGGCAGGATGGTCGCAGGTCAATCTCCACTATCGAGATTTCTACTGTTGCAGACATGAGGTTTATTACAAAGCCATAACATTGCTACCGTACAAGTATGGCACTCCATCGATATTTGGAGCGAGTCGCGATTCAGGGGCAGGACAGGGCAGGGCGCAGGGTGTTGCGTAGCATGTGAAGATGACGTCCAGCACTTGATGCTTTGGAAGCGCCCCACAGTGCCTGCGACGGACAGGCGGACGGTTGTCCCAAAGATTACCACGAGCACCGTTCGCGTGAGTTGACAACTCGAAAGAATTGCAAGATCGGGGGTGTCAAATGACTAGCAAGACAAATTGATGCTGTCGGGTGAGAAGAATTTCCCCAACTTGATCTTCCTAGGCACAAAGGTGTGAGGCCTTATCAATGTGGAATTGCTGTTGAAGCCTCGGCTGCGCGGAGCTGGTGGAGCGGACGGGCGCTATGAGTTCCCCACCTTGCGGTTCCACGGGCAGGGGGATGAATCTGGGGAAGCCCACAGCACAACCGGGGAACATTGAAGTTGTGTGGAGACAGATGGGGGAAGGAGCAACGGAAGTTGTTGCGCACGCCCGGACAAGACTTAAGCTCGGTTCATGAAGTGGCAGGAGGGACAAGGTGAGTACGGATATCTACCTAGAAACCTACCTAGGTACCTCGTTACTCTGTCTTCTCAATACCTAGGTACGCTTAACTAAGTATCTAGGTAGGTACCTATGCTTTTTAGAGGATGTCCGTGTAGCAAAACACCCATTGTTGTGGTACAACCAGAACTATTGGAGTACAGATGTACCACTACATACATAGGTACCTACCTCTAGTATGCACTTCAGACCACCATGTGCGGTGACGGCATACCTGATTCCAACCGTGAAAAGTACCTCGGCATCGGGACAGCGCGTGGACCACCACATCCCACCATCCCTTCTGGCAATTACCTAGGTATGTAACATGCCCACCTAGGTAAGTAGATATGTGGTGATACCCCAGGAAAGCGGCCATTCTATGCTGCCGAACATACCCACATCAGTGCGACCACACGAGGAGGGGTCGCTAGTCACTACAATACAATAGCAACTACCCTCGCCTGCACTTCTCCCGCCTCTTCACCACTTAGACTAACTGGTACAGATATTGTGTCTTGTCTGTCACATGCAACAACTGGGATGTTGGCCGCTTTCGTTGGGACCGACCTTCGGTCCCATTCTCTACAGACTCTGAGAAGCAGTCAAAACACAGTAATAAAGCACTTCAACAAAGCGTCTCTACTGGTTTGTGAACCCTCCTAACCATCCCTTCGTCTGCTTCACGACAACTTAGCGTCCTTATGTTACAGGTCCCAGCCATGGCGCCAGCCAGCCGACGAGCCAACAGTTCGTTGCCACAGGGTGAGTTGTAACATTGAACTTCTATGACAGATTCGATACAACACAGGCACCATGTCACTGACAACGATGACCTTCACAGGCTATGTTGAAGACAACTCCAAAGGTCGTACGCTGCGCTTTCAGGACTCCCTACCACGTCTCCCCGTTCCAACTCTTCAGGAGACCGCCGCACGCTACCTGAAGTCCATCCACCCTCTCCTCAGCCCAGTCGAGTTCGAGCATAGCAAGAAGGCCGTTGTAGACTTCATCAAGCCGGACGGCATCGGCCAAAAGCTGCAGGAGAAACTCATTGCCCGCCGCGAGGACCCCAAGCATAAGAACTGGCTTCACGAATGGTGGAACGACGCAGCCTACTTGTCGTACCGCGACCCTGTCGTGCCCTATGTCAGCTATTTCTACTCGCACCGCGATGATCGCCAGAGACGGGACCCTGCCAAGCGTGCTGCTGCAATCAGTACTGCGGTACTGAGCTTCAAGAAGTTGGTGGATGAGGGTACACTGGAGCCAGAGTACATGAAGAAGTTGCCAATCTGCATGGACAGCTACAAGTGGATGTTCAATACCAGCAGAGTACCAGCCAAGCCGGCCGATTACCCTGTAAAGTTCGATCACAAGGTGCACAAGCATCTGATCGCCATACGGAAGAACAACGTGTATAAGATCGTCCACGAGGTAGATGGGCAGCCACTCAACACTGCTGAGCTGGAGGCGCAATTCAGACAGATCTACCAGCTAGCAGGGTCTCGTGGTCCAGCAGTAGGAGCCTTGACCTCCGAGAATCGCGACATCGCAACGGATGCCAGAGCTTTGCTGTTGAGCGCCCACCCCGGCAATAAGGCTGCACTTGAGACGGTCGAATCTGCCTCCTTCGTGGTCTGTCTCGACGACGCCGCACCGGTAACCCTCGAAGAACGTGCACACAGCTACTGGCATGGCGACGGACAAAACCGGTGGTATGACAAGCCACTGCAATTCATTATCAACGACAACGGCACGACAGGCTTCCTGGGAGAGCACAGCATGATGGACGGCACGCCAACACACCGGCTCAACGACTATGTCAACGACGTCATCTTCAACAACAAGATCGACCTAAATTCTACTGACATACGCTCGTATATTCCCGAGCCTACGCCCGTGCGGTTCAACGTCACCAAGGATGTCCAGAAGGAGATCGACCGCGCGGTGGCTGACTTCAACTTCGTAATTGGCCAACATGAGCTTGCCGTTCAGGCTTATCAGGGTTACGGCAAGGGGCTGATCAAGAAGTTCAAGTGTAGCCCTGACGCTTACGTCCAGTTGATCATTCAGCTGGCTTACTACAAGATGTATGGCAAGAACAGGCCCACATACGAGAGTGCCGCCACGCGCCGGTTCCAACAGGGCCGCACCGAGACTTGCCGTACGGTCAGTGACGCGAGCGTGGCGTGGTGTAACTCCATGGCAGACCCAGCTGTGGATGACGGGAAGAAGATCGAGCTCTTCCGTCAGGCCATTGCTGCGCACTTGGAGTATATCACAGCGGCGAGTGATGGAAAGGGCGTCGACCGCCACCTGTTTGGACTCAAGAAGTTGCTGGGACCCGATGAGGAAGTGCCTGCCATCTATAAGGACCCTGCATACGCCTACAGCAGCTCCTGGTTCCTTTCAACATCTCAGCTGAGCTCCGAGTACTTTAATGGATACGGCTGGAGCCAGGTGATTGACGCTGGCTTTGGTGTTGCCTATATGATCAACGAGAACAGGTATGGCCGTATCTCGCCCTTCCCCCGCCGTCCCTATTTCCGATCGAAAACAAGGCTGACAATGTTGTATGAACAGTCTCAGCTTCAACGTTGTGTCCAAGGGCCTCGGGAGTCAGAAGCTGAGCTTCTACCTCAACGAAGCGGCCGGTGACATCCGCGACCTGCTCCTGCCTATCCTTGACGCTCCCAAGTCTAAGCTGTAGAGGGGGGTTGTCAATGTGTCTTGCCTTACACAAGCCGACAAGAAGACAGGTCCTATCCTAGACCGAGGGGCCAAAGAGAGTGTCGCTAAAACTGTTTGTGGACGTGGAGGCTATTGTTGTGATTGCCAGCTACGGCTATGTTGTTCCTGAGCCTTTGTTGCAAGCCGCTCATATAGATTTTGACTTGCCTGTTGGTTTGTTGGTTCGAGAAATTGGTTCAAGAGCTTAGGGCGAAAGCAGTCTCCCTGCTGAGAGTCGATGCCTTGAGGCACTAGAAATAGCACTTGCGTACATTGGCAAGACTAGACTTGCAAATTAACGCGGCTTTTCAGACCAGAAAAAAATCAAACGGTTATTGTCTCCCAAATCTATCCTATATGCATGAGATCATAGGTATATTTATAAGCAGAATCCAAGCAAACGCAATAGCATAGGAACAAATTCTATGCCGCGAAGCTGATGCCAGGGTAATATACCTTGACGGGAGTCAATGTCCTGATTCGTCAACATTATACGAAGAGGGCTCGTTCATAGGGTTATATAGGGTCAATCCAATTGAGGCAAAGTCTGTGATGAATGGACATGCAGGCGCAGAAGAGAGAGATATATA
>LKEB01000035.1:330754-364362 GCA_003795295.1 Cytospora leucostoma | reverse complement strand
AAGCCCTTACCCACCACCTGGGCACTGGCCCTCGATACAAGAGCATTCCGAGGTTCGTACGATCAGTCAGGTGAGATCCAAACAGGCAGGATAATCAATAGGTAGCCTGATTTAGACAGCAGACCGGCCTGCTGGGAATTCCTGTTGACGTATCGGAAGTCACCGTACCTTTCTCTCCGAGAAGCAAGCACGCACTCTCCTCACTGCTACCGTACTGTGTACTCACGTATCTACGCAAGAACCTCGGAACATTGTGTTGAGGCATCCCACGCTCTCTCTCTCTCTCTCTCTCTCTCTCTGTCTCACCCACGCCCCTCACAGATCCACAGATTGGTCCGCAGATCCACATACCTGCTCGCCGTAACTGCCGCAAGACCCCCAGGGCCCAACAGCATCACGCCACACACCTGGGGCACCAGTCACCTCACCTCACCCCGGCCCCCCCCCCCAACCTCCTCAAATGGCCGCGAACCTCCGGCCCCTGGCAGAGACGGACATCCGCGCCCCGATCCCCGCAGGGGCCCTCCTCGCCGCGCTGCAGACCCCGCCCTTCGTGCTCGTCCCGGGTACCTTCAACACGCGCGACCTGGGCCTCCTCCTCCCACCCAGCAACCATACCCGCGGGCTTATACGGCCCGGCTTCGTCTTCCGCACGGGCGGCCTCGACTCCCTGCACCACTCTCCCGACGGCCAGGCCGTGCTCCGGGACGGCCTCCGCGTCAGGCGGGTCTTCGACCTGCGGTCTCGGGAGGAGCACGCGCGCAGGCCGGACCCGGAATTGGATGGAGTTGAGAATGTATGGCTTGGGGATGAGGGTGGTGGGGTTGGTAAGGAGGAGAATCCGATGATGGACCTGGGTCTGTTCGTGGAGGGGGAGGGGGAGGGTGGGTATGTGGCTATGTACCTGGACGTGCTGGATAAGCATAAGGGGACGTTTAGGGAGGTGTTGAGGAGTGTGAGGGATAGGCCTGGGGAGGCGATATTGATTCATTGTACTGGTGAGTTGATTGATCATCTACCTGATTGGTTTCATTTTCTCAGTTATTCTCTCTTTCCCCATTTTGCAGTTCTTCGGCTCCTCCCTACATGCTCATACTACCCTCGTCTGTTTCCCCCCCTCCTAGCCGACAACTATTGTGTGTTAATGGGCCTGGCCGGCCAGCTAGCTGAACCGTCACAGCCGGACGAGATCGTACGGGCGTCCTCGCCGGCCTACTCGAGACGTTGGCAGGGTACGACGAGGAGACGGTCCGGACGGACTTCTTGCTGTCCAGGATCGGCATCGAGGTCGCACGTGAGCACCTCCTCGGATTCGCAAGGAAGTACAGCGAGGGCGTCGATAGCCACGGGTCCTCCGGGGATTTCCCCGATGTGCCGGGCTTCTACAACCTGGTAAGCTTGAAGACTGCCTGCTGGGATGCCTTTGTCGAGGTGGTCGGGAAGGAGTATGGTGGATTTGAGGGGTATGTGACTAAGGTCCTGGGTTTCTCGGATGAGGACCTGGTGAAGATTAAGATGAATCTCATTGAGGAGCCATGAAACAATGGTATTGATAATTTTATATCTGTGTGGTTGTGGTCTTGGTTATAGGCTTCGATTGACACTGGCGTTGGAAAGTTGCTAGATGTCCAGGTAAAGGCTAACCATAAGGACGAGAAGTCTCCTGGTCAATGAAATCCTCGGAGAATTTGCTTACTTAAATCCATGTCATTTCCGCCAAATTTTAGAGTGGTTGGGTTTGGGATTGATACCAAGCGTGTGGACCATGGTCAACGGGTCTCCTTATGAATATAACCTCCCTCTTAGCAAGCCCTGGAGCCTCCCAGTCCATGGCTTCCATCAACCTGAGACCTCACAACAGCATTATTACAACGCATATGCAGACGAAATTATGATAGTCACAGGTAACGAAGTTGTTATTGCCTCTCCTTATGCTAATTACCTCGAGCCCTCCAACCTTTCCTACCCTCTGGGTCTTTACTTGTTATTCCACCAAGCATCCCCAGAGCATGTCGGGCAGCTATTGCCAGAGTAATCGCCATGCGTAGCACACTTTCCAGGCATCTTGTCTTGGAACTTGTTTTTTGAAGCTTGTTAATGATACTTGTGTTCGAGTCTTTGACTTGATATTTGAGGATGTTTGTTGTCTCTGCCTTGCTGTCGATGAGAAAGCGAAGAGAAGATTTAGAGCTTGAGGACTGGAAACTCGGTTAATTTATATATTTATCTTGCTGGATGATGACTCTACTGCTCCGATGATTCTCTTCGTTTATTTGACTAGGAGTATCACCCTTAGGGTTCAAATACAGTCGAAGGTCTCGAGCGGTGCAAGTATGTGGTTCAGCAGAGCGAGTGGCCTCTCGAACTACCATTCTCACGTTCCCGAGGAAAGTTTAGTAATAGACTCGGTGGCGGTAGGCTGAGATCGTTCGCCCGTCGACATTCACTTCGTAAATTGTGATTATGGTAGTTGAGGGCGAAGACTGATATCCTACCTCATGGGCCCAATCACTTGCAGACGAAGGAGCCGAGTTTGTTACTAATCATAGCTTGTATCTCTTCTCATTAGAGTCCAGATGCACTATACCCAGACACGAAAGCTACCCTAGGGTAGAGAAATCCATTCACATAGCTAGCCCGATAGGTAATTAGAGCGTCCAAGGGCGAAGCGGGTGCAACATCATTGATCACCTAGATACAGGTAAGCGATGCCGTGTGTAAGTATGTGTAATATCTCTTGAGGTCAGTCTATATGACTTATATCGCCTTGGTTACTCCCTGTCTACGTTTGGTAGGCTTGCATCCATTACTGGTCTACGCGCTTTACGATTTCTCCGTTGTATCTACAGATAGTCCTTCCCTGCAGCATAGACCGACCAGGCCTACTTGGTAACATGTAGCTTTGTTATGATCTAACCAGCAACCCGGTTTCAAGGAAAGATGAACACGTGCATTAGTGTCTATGCTACATTAGCATCGGGAGCTTGGCCTGATTCATTTACAAAAGCATAGTTGATTACGGTAAGCAGGGGGGTTCGTATAATTAGTTGGACCGGAACATGCATATGAGCTTATCTGAATCCATAAAGTGGCTTTTCATGCTAAAACACAGGGATAAGAGCACGACTGCTGACATGTGACTACAGTGATGACAAAGTTCTGTCCAACATCATTGGCATATCAGATCGGATTCCGCGACACTGTTGCAGTCGGATGACACTGTAGCAAGCGAGTACCACCCAGTGCCCCCTGAACGTACCTGATGAACACCTGGACAACTCTAGCTGCTTGGGCTCGGCCCACGTTATCACCTAGTGTAAGTCTTGGCTCCAAGGACCTAGAGCCGTCAGGAATTGATCCGGTCCAATCTCCCCGATGTTTCACGCGCCTGCTGCATATTCGTTCTCTCCAGAGAAGAACTCTCAGCCACGGATGCAGCAATGAGGAAGTCTGTTAGGTAATCCATGGCCGCGGGGCCTCAATGTGGCTGAGGACTATATCGCAGCCCAATTTAGCATCAGACAAGTGCCAACGCGGCTCCAAATTGTCTGAGACAGCGATCTTACCCGCTCCGTTATGATCTCACCTCCTCTGATATTATCACGTCTTATAACATCTCTTATGCGACTCATCATCTACTTTGAGTACCCTAGGGTACCTAGATTTGGACCTTTGTAAACACAAAATGTGTACGCAAAAGCTGCTTTGCAAGTCCCTCTAAATAGTGCCCACTGAGATGTCACAAAACGACGTTTACCTGGATGTTCACGACTGCGTACTGTATGGGGCGCTTGTGTGGGAACGGAGCCTTGGAAGACTGAGACTCCGGGGTAAGAGAACCCACCCTGGGGCACACAACCCCATACTTTTGCTTCATCAACTGACTCTAGGTCATGTACAAGCTGTCGATCTACGCTGCTACGGCCTGCCAAGCGCCGTCATGCTGGCCAATGCACTGCCATACAGCTGCGACATCGTGAGTCGTTAACGCCGACGCTCGGCCCCAACAATGAACCTGCAGTGTCTAGCCAAGTCGGCACGGAGGCCTTCCTGAGGAGCCGAGCAGGGGATTATGCTGCGCGTTGGTTCCAAATGTGGCAACTCGCCTGGTCACGTATGATACATACATGTAGCGTGTCGTCAAATCACAGACATCGGACCTCAGTGCGGCTATGCTACCACGCTGTGCTACTCACGCAGGTCTTACAGATTGTCGGCTGCTGCCTTGATTCTTCGGATCGGTATTTCTCTACCGGCAGGTCGACACCAATATAGGCGGAGAAGAGTGCCCGAGAACTTTCGGCCCAACGTCATCTATTAGAGGATCCGACGAGGCGGGTGGTGAGGACCTCTTCAGCACTTGAGACACAAGCTGCGACACTTTCCTTAGGGGGCAGGTGATTCGGATGCGCTAGGCTGGCTGTGCATTCATTTCTCGCGGGTATTGGTGCAGGATGGTCTGACGGCCCGAGGTTGAAGCTCGTGAAGCATAATTAAAGTCTTGTGCGATAGGCCTTACATGACAAAGTGGGGCTATTTCGACGCAAGCTCCGGAGGGATACCCGTGGTCAAAATCATAGAATTAAGTAGCGGGAGCGCTCCGGTACTGGGATCTAGGATAGAGCGAAAATTTGAATTTGACTCACTGGATTATGTAAATACAGATGGCACTGACCGGAGAACGAGACGCGCTTCCAGGAACCTTCTGTGAGCAAGTTATAATAAGGTATAATAATTCATACAAACGATCCTCTCGTCGTCCAAGTTGACAATATTTCCCAGAAACTCAACTCATTCATCCGGCTTAGCCCATTGAGAGTCATGGCCCTAGAATCATCTACCTTCATGTACTTGCTCCTTGTCACGGCCATCGCCGTGATCATTTTGCAGCGGCTATATGGGCAAAAGAGCCAGCATTCTCATCGGCCAGGGGCTACTGAGTCGAAGATCACCCCGACTCAAGAGAAAGCTGATCAAGTAACGCCGCTGCTTGGTTTCGACTTAACCAAAGTGCCTCCTATCTCGTACCGACCATTCAAGTCAGGTCTGCACGTGGCTATGGGTATGGATGTGCTTCGTCAAAGTGGCTGTAATGAGATCTAACACGATATTTGCAGGTATCAAAAAAATCCGGAAGGAGGACTGGATCATCATGGACCGTGGCTACCTTGACAGGCTCGACGAAAGGAAGACCGTAATGGAAGAACATCGGGAGTCGACGGTTGGAGTGAACGAAATCAGTGCTCCAGCTATCATCGAGCTCTTCAGGGAAGTTATGGAGCACATACCCAAACGCTTTCCCACCATGTTCCAAATCAACGGCCATACCTTCAAGAATCTCATCACCAAGAAGACGTACAACCTGCAGAAGGCGCTGCAAGACCCGGTGCTAGCTCTTGAAACCCTGTCTGAGAACGTGGAGGAAGACTTCTACCTGATGTGCCCGGATGGCAATGGAGAGTTCCGCCTGCAGGGTTTTATTGCTTGCTTTCCGGGAGGCTTTGACGGCCCATCCCGAATTGGTATGTCGTTCAAGGACATCCACGGACCTGTCCCTGGATATGAGGAACGAATTGCCAAGGGTGTCGATAAGTTTGTGAGCCGGATGAAGGGAGGTGACATAATAGAGCGTTTCAACGTAAGAACTATCCCTTCAATGCCCCGAGATATCATGGTTCTAATCTTACTTTGCACGCACAGTGGAGCCTGCAAACGGACGGGAAGGACCTTTTCCGCCTGGATGGCAACAACTACTACCCGGAACTGGGCCAGACTCTGCCGGACGAGCCAGTGCCAATCGACATCGACCAGTCCTACCTCCGCTGTGAGCGCCAGTCGCTCATTGTTCTGAAGGAGACCGGAGCTATCATCTTCACTGTCAGGGCTTACATGACCAGCCTGCGCGACATCGTTAAGGAGGGTAATGGAGTCGAGCTCGCTGACGCTATAGACTCAATGCCTGAGAAGCTGGGCCATTATAAGATGCGGCCGTTCTGGGAAAGAGACGTGATGAGATTCCTTCGCCAGCAAGCCTAGATGCAGTACGAAATACATTTAGGTAGTAAATATCATTAAGTAGAATAGCATTAAGAACAACAGCATATCTTTATCGCGCTCGGGTTCTCATAGGTCGATGCACACTTAGGGCCTACATGTAAGCACTCTCATCTAGCGACCCCCTGAATCCGGTCACCCACAGCATATTTCATCCTCAACCATCAACACCATTTGCAGCACTACTTGATTATTTAATACACTATTCGCACTTCATAAGATTTTGGATATGGAGTGTTTTCAGACCCGCAGGATTGATCTCATCATGATTAACGCGGAGGCCCGTAGCCCTCTGTTGAGGCCCGTTGATGGCGTGCATTGCAACAGATTAATCTTGAGTTTGGGCTGGTCTCTAGCTTCCTTCGCCTTTTGAATATGCGTTACGAGTCCAATTTCATGCCGCCGATTGCCTGATATCCCTGATAGCTATATATCGTTATCATCATAAGCCTTTAGTCTTCTGGAAGAGTAGCCGCTCTAGTATCATCAATTTCTAATCTAAGATGGGGACATTGACTGATAATGCAACGTAAACCCTTGGAAGTTTCCACTTTAATAGCTCACCACGCAGCTACAAGAACTGGTGGTGCATCACTGATTGTCTGCACAGAGAGACATACACTTAACACTCCGTGTAGATCACCATACCTTCAGTCGGCTGTGGTGCATCAGATATCTCAGCTTCCTCACCCTCCCCAACCTCAAGAGGAGGATCCCGGTCGAGCTCCTACCATGGTTTCTTCGAGCAAAGTGTTGGTGGCAGCGGCCTCAATTGGCCTCGTCAGTGGTGCAAGCAACAGCAGCAACCTCACCGTTGCCCTGGTTCGGAGCGCGCCGCCCAAATGGCCCATGCCCTTGATGAAGATGGATTGGACTGGCACAGTCCTCAACATCAGCGAGACAGTCGACTACGGAATCGAGCTTATTCAAAAGGCCGCGGATGACGGCGCCGATATGATCACATTCCCTGAGCTCTGGTTCCCAGGGTGAGTTATGAGATACTGGCGGTCTATTCTCCTCTATATCCACTTCAGACCGCCCACTGACACAATTAAAAACTGCGAAGTTTCCCCAAGGGCAACGCATTGAACAACTGGACTGTGGACTACCTGCCCATGTACATCGAAAACACCATCACGATCGGAGACTCCAACTGGCAACGCCTCATCGGCGCCGTCACCAAGGCGCAGGTCTACGCCGGGCTAGCCTACGCGGAGCGCCTGGCCGACCACATCTACATGACACAGACGCTCATCGCCCCCAACGGCAGCATCCTCCTCCACCGGCACAAGCTGAGGCCCTCGGGCTCCGAGCGCTGGTTCTTCACCGACGGCAAGGCCGACGAGATCAGGGCCGTCACCACCCCGCACGGGCGCGTCGGGATGCTCGAGTGCGGCGAGCACCTGTACCACGCCACGCGCTTCCTCATGGCCTCCCAGTTCGAGCACCTCCACCTCGGCCCCTTCCCGTACCTGGCCGACGCGGGGGACCCGGACTCGCTGTGGTGGGAGAACGTCGTGCAGGAGAGCGCCAACGGGGCTGCCTACGCCATGATGAGCGGCGCGTACAACTTCATGACGGCCATCGGTGCGGCGCGGGCGTTCGATCCGCTGGGGAATACCATTGCCAGCATCGATGCGGCTGCCGACATGGCCGAGCTGCCTATGCTTTACGCCTCTGTCGATACGTCGTCCTTCAACCTCAGCAAGAGCTACGATGTGGATGGCCAGAACAGCTGGGCTATCGTGGAGGAGATGTATGACTCGTATCCTGCTTATATCCCTCGTGTTGAGGGCGATTATGTTGAGTACCGCGAAAAGAGCGTCGAGTGGTTGATGAGCGGTGCCTTGACTACCGAGCTGGGCGAAACTTTCCCATCATAGACAGCAAGCATGTATGCATACAGTGGGTTACCAATGCAGTACTGTTATAATGTATCGAACCGTGGAGTAATGTAGACTGGGCCTGAACTCGGTTGAGTCGACTACGTGTGGATTTCCAGGGTCGTAGGACTGCAACGCCTCAGTGCCTATATAGATGCAATATGCTTAGCTTCTTCACGGTGAGACAGACTAAGGCAACACTGGAGGATATTCAAGAGTCGTTCTGTTGCTGAAATTATCGCTTTCATATATAGGGGAAAGAGCCCAGACTAATATCATATAGGTAGGTATCAATGTGGATGAATTTGGATTTACAGCACTTGAGTGCATACTGTAGTATTATTCCCGGCACCAGCATGTCGCCGCAAATAACGCCAACCTACGTACGGTTGCCCCCTTCGGCCTTTTCCATGGCCACAAATTACTATATAAGGATATTTACGTGATTACCACATATCAGCTCATCACCCAGCAGGTGCAGGTGCTCCGGGCTCGGCTCTCTAGGTGCTCTGAAGCCCCATCGTGCAGAAGTTTGTCACCACTTTTTCCCATGTCATTCCCGAAAGAGCCTTTCCGTTTCTGGTAATCACTTTTCGAAGGATTCGCTTCCGTGTAAGTCTCTGGGACTCTCGTCTTCTCGAGATCCTCCTCGAGAACCGTGTTTTTGAACTTGCATCAAAGGAATATCATCAAGTGTTTTTTTCATCGGTAGTCTGCATCGAAGACATCCCATAGAATATAATCTAGTCGAGAATCAATCCTCACGAGACGCCACAGCAATGGACTTATCGAAGGGAGCCGTTAGCACCAACGTCGATGGCCTCGACCAGGCCGTGAATATTAGCGAGCAAGCCTTCAATGCTACAACCCCGGACAATATGGCCATCGCGCCAACAAATACACAGGAAGGCGAAGACGAACCAGATTATTTCGGAACATGGCAATTATTCCCAATTGCAGTCGCAATGGGATTAGCAGTCATCATTCTGGGTCTTGTAAAATTCCCCCAAGTCACTATTCAGGCCTGACACATGCTGATTTTCGAAAATCCCAGGACAACACTATCGTAGGGACAGCGACACCCACCATCACGAACGAGTTCCACTCATTAACAGACATCGGCTGGTATGGTTCAGCTTGTACGTTCTCCAGAAGCATTGAATCACACACCGTCCGCTCTGTATTACCATTCGCTGATGGAACCCCGGGCCACAGACCGGCTCACAACATGTTCGACACAGTTTTTCTATGGGAAAATATACGAGCAGTTCCGGGTGAAGTGGGTTTTTACCACAGCTGTATCTATCCTCATGATTGGGTCTATCGTGTCTGCTGCAGCGCCCAGCTCGGCGGCGTTCATCGTTGGGAGGGCTATCGCTGGTTGTGGCGCCTCCGGCATTGTCACTGGGGTCTTCATGTAAGTTACGAACCCGCACCAGGTGGGTTTCAGGAGACTGACGTACTTCTGATCTCGAAACTCTCAGCGCGATCTCTCATTTCGTTCCACTGCACTTGCGACCCATATACAACAGCACGGTAGGAGCCCTCGAGTGCATTGCAATGGTGATAGCACCGGTGATCGGGGGTGCACTTACAACATATGTCACATGGAGATGGTGGTAAGCACTCCTAATCCTACCTCTCAAAAGCCACTTTGTGACAGGTATTGGAACGCCCTAGCTTCTGGATCAACGTGCCAATCGGCGGAGTCACGATTGCCGTCATCATCGTGCTGTTCAAGAACCCAAAGAACCAGAAGATTGCTAAAAGCCCCCTCCTCACCAAACTCAAGCAGCTCAACATACCCAGTCTGTTCATATTCACCGGGAGCATCGTGTGTCTTCTGCTAGCCCTTGAGTGGGGTGGCACCACGTACAGTTGGGGCAGCGGCAGGATAATTGCTCTTCTGTTGGTCGCCGGTCTCGCCTTTGCTGTCTTCGTCACCCTGGAGGTGCTGCAGAAGGATCGCGCTACCATTCCCGTCTCTGTGGTACTCAACAGAACTGTGGTACTCTGCGTACTTTACGGCTTCTGTGCCTCAGCAGCTTTCAGCGTCATAGATTACTACGTGAGTTACTCAGACCGTGCTGTGCCTGATGAAGAATCGTGGTTGACGTTCGCATCCAAAGCTGCCCATCTGGTTCCAAGCTATCAAGGGTGCCTCAGCAGCAGAATCCGGACAGATGCTCCTCCCATCCATCATCGCCCTCTATTGCCGCTTTCAGCTCTGGCTTCATCGTCTCATTCATCGGCTACTATACACCCCACATGTTGCTTGGATCTACATTGATGGCTATCGGATCCGGTTTCCTCACTACCTTCAAACCAGATACAGGCCACTCCGCCTGGATCGGATGGCAGGTGATGTTTGGACTCGGCATGGGACTCTCAATTCCTCAACCTTGGTCAGCGGCTCAGACTGCTCTCGCACCGGAGGATATACCTGCTGGAATGACGGCCATCGGCTTTCCCATCAGCATCGGAGCCGCACTCTTCATCTCCATCTCGCAGAACGTCTTCACCAACGTCCTTCGACAGCGCTTGTCCGGCGTCCCGGGTATAGACATTGACAGAATCATCGGCCAAGGTGCAACAGATCTGCTGCAGGGTGTACCTGCGTCACAAAAAGCACTGGTTGTTGACGTTTAAAACTTCGCGATCACGAGAACGTTCTGGGGCTGCGTGGCCGTGGCCTGTGTGGGCCTTGTGGCTGCACTGGGCATGGACTGGAAATCTGTCAAGGTCGCGAAGAAAGAGGACGATGGTGAGCAGCAAAGTAGTCGAGAGATCGGAAATTTGGAGTATCTAGTCCATCTCATACTGCCCAGTCTCAAGACATGCTTGGCAAGCTCAGTCTGGGGCGAACGCCGTATAAGAGGCCTACATTTCAACACTGCGCTGATATATATCGGGATCACCACAAATTTTATTTACGCTGCAACAATCTATAACATGAGACACAACGATGAACACTGATCTTAACACCGAGTTGGTCACAATGGACGTGAAGTATGTTGATAGTCATCCTGAATTGGCGCAACGCATACGAGGCGCGGTGTGGACAGTACAGTTTATGATACCTACTCGAGTGTCAAGATTCCATGTGGGCTTTGGCGGTTGGGTGAACGCCCTCTTGGAAGATATCCCAACTCACTCGGCTCATTACATTACATAGGTATACTAAATAGTCATGTCTGGGGCAGCATCAACACGAGGTAGCAGCAATAGCCATCTTGGTCCTTACTGCGTTTGCTTTCGAGCTCAATCTTTTCCTCTTGACTGGTGTCTTTGTCCATAGTCTGGGAGCCTGTGGTCGCCTTGCACTTACGGGATGACACCGTTGATCCGCGTTCGTACCAGGCTATCCTCAGGTGATACAAGGCCGGCTCCGCCTTTGAGAACAATCGGGTATAACGATGCAAGATAAGCGGGAAACCGAGACCTCGGGACGTTGAAGCGCAAAATTGGGTGGTCAACACTCGGTTCATTGTTTCAGCGTTGCACATCTAATACATAATTCCTAGAAACTTGCCAGTATCGCCAACCATATCCCAAAGAGGCATCATCTGAATCTGTGGCCTTGTGGGTGAGTCTCACAAAGACGGTGACTCCGGCAAGGCGATGCATCCATGATTGAGAAATTGCACGACTGCATAATGTTTAGCAACGGAGAGCAGCACTACTTTGTCTGACAGAAAGAGGAGTTTCACCTGATCTCTCACTTATAGAAATATTTAATAGCTTATACTGACACTCTCCCAGCCAGCTTGATACGTCTTCACTTCCTAGTATCCCCAAGCACTTCAACCTCCTGAGAGACCGCAACCAACCCTTGGAATTCACACATTTCAATCCACACATTCGCAATGGCATCAAACTGCAAGCATCTACGTCCCTTTTTCGTTCTCCTACCCTGCTTCATTGTGTTGACTTACCTTCTATCACTCGTTGCTGCGGAATGCTACTGGCCCGACGGCTCGAACGCATATGACATGCACGAATGCTACGGCACGACTGGCGCAGACGGGCTCTGCTGCGCCCAGGGCGACCTCTGCCTCCTCAACACCCTGTGTCAGAAGAACGGCACCACCCACACATATTACCGAGGTGCTTGTAACACGCAGAACTGGACACAGGCAGCGACGTGCCCCGAGTTCTGCAACGATGCAAAGTCCGGAAGCAACCTGACAGCCGCACAGCCTGTCGGGCAGTGTGAGGCCACGGACAATGTGTTCTTCTGCGACACCTCCCACAAGCATTTCATGGACTGCTACGCCACGACCGTCAGTGCCGAAGTCTTCGGGCTCCTGGGTAAGGTGCTCCGATACACAGGAATCGAGAATGTGTGGTACTGATTGGTGGTACAGGATGCGCACAGGAGTACAACACGGCTGGCAGTGCTAGCATACTGACAGCTAGCCCGCATTGCCCTTCCTTTACAAGTGTCATCAGCATCAGCCTGGAGCCTCCCTCCGATTTCCACACGAGAAGTTGGGACCTTGGGTCAGACTCAATATGGTTCGCGACGGAAATCACGAGCACGCCTGCGCCCTCCAGTGTTGTGAATAACACCGCACCTCCAGGTATGTGGTACCACTCAAGTGCTAGTCATAATACTCATTACCTTAATTTCACTATGCTAATCATGCTGAATAGTCCCCACTCCTGGTCCGAAAGACAAATTGAATTTGTGGGCTCCCACGATGACCACCATTACGATCTCCAAGGTATTTGCCCCTGTCTCCCCCGTTTCCCATACATTTAGAGTTCCTTGTCCGGGCTATAACACTTGCTGCAAAAGGATCAACGTAAACCCCGCCAATCGATAGCTAGCACGGCGACGTCGCTGTTGGTCTCCCATTCGGTATTCACGCGGCCGGTGACTCGTTTCTGATGGCTCGGGTTCTCCATAAGGCGTGGCCTCAAAGAATAATTGACGGTTTATTGCCCTTATGGAAACGCAATGCCACAACCACAACGTACGAACATTGCCTTGCCACCAAGCTTTGGAGGTCACATACATGTATGCTGGGTGAGTGGGTCACAGCTTGGGGACCATCATGAGTTGCCAGATAAGGAAGACCAGGATGGCCAGAATGGTGATGTCTGTTCATTCCAACTCTGGCATCGTTCCTGAGATCTCGTGGATCAGAATTTCGAATAACATTTTATTTGCTTCTAAGAAAGGAAGGATTGACAATAGCTTCCTTGCTGTTGCATGCTGTACGTAGGGATATTACTGTTTCAACAGAGTCATTTACGCCTCCAACTGGTGAGGTTTACTGCCAATTCTCGATTGACCAAGAGGCGTGATACAGTCCTGCGGGATGCAGGTGAGCAGTGGCATATGCTTGAGTAGCTCCAGAGTTTTGAGTGATGTAATCAAACAGTTTTTAGTAAGTCGATTATATGACTGGATCGTTTTGCTGGCCCCTTGGGGGGGGGGGGCTTCTTACATTGTTCCGTATCATTATCTGGCCTTGCAGTGCCCTGCTGGATAGACCTCCTCGCATCAAGTCTAAATGGGCTTGTGCCACCAAGCAGGCCTTTTCGGAGATAAGGTTCACTTAAGCGTTATGATTAGTCCATACGTAGGGTTTGGCTCATATGTGGAGGCCGAACGGAAGAATACTTCTCTTCCGAAAGCCACTTCGCTTATCCACCATGTACGGCCACTTCTTCCTTGTACAGAACTCCACTCAATACTCGCAACTATACCACCTCCTTCGTTGTCCTCCTGCTGAGGGCTCTGGTTCATCTTCAGGGAGAGCTGATTCTCTGCAAAGTACTACAGCGAACAGCGAACAAGACAGTCGATTTCGAGTATCACTATGTGGTAATTGTTCTTAGGGTTGTTGTTACGCCAATATAATATGCCAAGTATTGTGTGCCCTCCTTCATGTTTGCCTCGAATTTTGATCTGCGGGCCTCTCCCGCGGGTCCTTAAAGTCTGCATAATGGCCGTGGAAAATAGTGCGACCTTTACGAATACCTGACAATCGTTACATTAGGATGTCGATTTGATTATATGAAGAGCCCTGGTTCTGGTTGGGAAGACAATGGCAGCCTCAGGGCCTCGGCGGCTACTTCCAGATGTCAGACTCATGTATGTATTGACCGACCGCTTCACGTACATGATCCGAGCACCAAGCTACGATGAATATCACAGGCCTTCTGTACCTACAATCCATCATCTCGATGTGAGTCAAGGTCACATGCGTCGAGTCAGACCACATGGTAGCTGACTATTCTCGAGGGTGGCACCCAAAGCGACAACGCAATGACAGAGGCTTATTGCCCGACGTTCACAGCTGTTGGGCATATTTGCAACACTGTATTGAATCAGTATTCGTAGAAGTGTCAACTATCTCGAACACGTGTGTCTGCTCAGCACCTGTCCCGACGGTCGTGATCCAGATGTCGACTACCCATGCAGCGGCAAAGCTTGCCCTGAAGCCTGCCAGACCTTCTATGATGCAATTACAACTTCCACTTGCACCGACCCAATCATCAGCATGAACGTTTGACAACTGCGCTGCTACCGGCTGCAGACGCCTATTCCACTCCCGGGTACAGCTACACTTGTGTCATGGTTTTCAGATCCTTAGCTAAGGGTCATGATTATTATCAGAAGTTCCTCAGTTGGTACTCATCGAATATAGCTCTTTGCCTTCCCAGCCTTCATCCTCTCGTATGCCTTACAATCCTGTCCAAAAATTGCTAGTCGAGGCCGCGAAGTTTAGCCGCTCTCAGGTTCAGTTATATATGCGGATGCTGACATAGTTCGGTATTTGAGTTATCCGTAATATTTGACCTGAGCCACCGCAACCAAGTCCGGACATATTTAGTACAGCAAGGAGCACATAACAAGTCCTGATTACGGCCAAAGTCATGTATGACCGTTGTTTGGTCTCGGCAGGTGTTATTTACAGAACAGTAATTGAGAATATATATAGTAAATTCCCAGATGCTTGGACAATTGGACTCTCCCAACTTACATAGGTATACAAAGATGGAGCCCCATAATCCACTTGATATTAGATCCTTGTTGACACATCTATAACGTAGAATAGTACCACCTTTTGACTGGTCGAGGCAGCTCTTCTCGAACCATCCCCTACACCTTGCATGCTTGCAACCGCGAATTTCAACAGCGTTCTATAAAGCAGACTTTTACCGCAGTGTCACACATGAAGCTTGATCTTCTGAGTGGCCAGGGCAGTCCTCGAGCTAGTTTCCCATAGTATTGTCCGCTCGAAATCTTTACCCGGGTTTCCTTGTCCTACAGAGACATTCAAGCCTGCACCATGCGGCTTTGTGGTCATATTCAGCAGCTGTTAGAGGTCCCAAATAGCTCATTTTGCCTTCTCCGTAGTCCACAGAAACGTGAAACTAAAAGGAGAGATGTCTCAGCTACAGAGAAAGTCGCTACCGTATCTAAAACTACCAAACCCCACAATCATGGCCAGTGGTATGCAGATACTTCCAACGTGATGTTCCCAGGATTATGGGAGGAGATATAGCTGGCGCGGTGTCTTGGAGCAAAGGGATCTTTGTGTATGCATCGACTTGTTTGTCCCGGGACAAGGCTAGCCAGGAGCATGCCACTCCCGGAGCTCGCACCAATTCGCATATAAACTGGAGTACTTCTAGACTCATCAACAGCATCAATGGCACTGCTGATGTCCATTTGGAGGGCCCTGATACATATGGACCTTGAGCTTCGCAGACCAGGGATGCCAATCGGAAGTGTCACCCTCGGGGGTACCAATAAGAGTGCCACCCCGGGGGTGCTGTCCCCCAGCCTCACCCTCGCGGGTGCTAGCCCGGAGCTTCACCCTCGAGGGTGTGTTCGGAAATCGTCATTGGCCGCTTTCCAAGTGATTGGGCTCTTGCCCCTCGAACAGCACTCTTCCACATCAAGCGGGACTCTTGCCCAGTAGATCGGAATCTTTCAAACCAAACCACCAACCTTTCGGCATCTTGGCCGTAGCCAGCAGTGAACCAGTCAACCAGTCAACCAACCAACCAACCCAAAGAGACGAACAAGATGATGATGACAGGCCTCGGATACGAAGAGGAGTTTGGTCTGCCCCATGACTGGTGGATTGTGAGTTGGACCTTCAATACCCTACCGCGAACATCCACCTACACGAATTTCTCTGGAGGAAAAAGGCCCAGACATCAAAGGACATCCCCAGGGCGTAACTGACTAACACTGGGCGAACTTCTCTCAGTACCTCCAGATCTTCGCGTACGAGCGGGACCCTTGCGTTTTCGACCTCGTTGCGTTTTTCTTCGCCAAGGAGCTCGAGATCGCGTTGTGGTATTACCACGTCTCCCCCACCGCCGCCCACCATGCCGCCGTTGTTGCTGCTGCCGAGTGGTTCCGCCTGCTCACCGATCCGATCCCTGCGTCTGTCTTCGACCCTGTCGACCCTGGCTCGCCCCCTGCGCCCGCCTCCGTCCCCGTCCCCGCCTCGCCCGCTGCCGCTGCCGCTGCCGCTGCCACTGCCACTGCCACTGCCACCATCGCCGGCACCGACGACACTCCCGCGGCCGCCTCCCACCAGCCCGCTGCCCTCTCGCAGGATCAAGCGCCTCGCGGTGATCGCCGAGTAAGCCACCCTTTTCCTGCTGAGTTCTCCTCTCGTTCGTAGGGAATATACTGATTCTGATATCTTGCATAGTGGACGGACGAGGAGGATACCGAGTTGAGACGTCTCCGGGAGGCTGGCAAGTCCTATAAGGAGATCGCCTTGGTACGTGATCCTCTCTTACGACGCAATCCCTTCTTTGCCAACCCACAGCAACATCTCCGTATTCATATACGTCTCCAGCATCTATACGGCTTTTTTCCCGAACGCAGCCCCACGCAGCTTGGTAGCACCTTTTTGTGCAGAGGACTATACTGACTTATATTACAACAGACCCTCGACCGCAATGAGAAGGCCTGCGAGACCCGTGGCTCCAAGCTCCGTGTCTACAAGCACGGCCGCGAGCCCGTCCGCAAGAACAACCGCAAGAAGTAGGCTGCGCTATTGCGCGTCGTCCATTTCCTGAGTAGTCAATACTAGAGTCCTTGTGGAGTGAAATTGAAGCAATGAAATTCGCTGCTAAACACTTTTCCCCCTTAATGATATATGTAAAAAAGAAAATAAGTCTTGACGCGAACAATGACTTATCTGCAGTGCAGTGCTTAGAGAAAGTACCCTAGGGTAACTTTGAGCCCAGCGTGATCGATTTCAGCACTTAAGCAGTAGAGGCGAATTTCGTGCAGTGCTTAGAGAAAGTTGTTTAGAGAAAGTCGCTTCGAGCCTGGTGAGATTGATCGATTGATGTGCATAAGCTTTGAGCACCTGGGCAGTGGAGGCGATTTTCACATTGGACGACATATACCCGATGATATCCAAGACCGAGTAGCTGCCTACTGTGTATCTCCATACAGGTAGAAGTGCGCCCATATCCAATATATTTGCTATAGGTCAATACCTACCTAGGTAGTTACCATGGTAGAACTTATCATCATAATAGCTAACAGCAATTTTGAGGAGCGACAGGGGCATGGACTTGGGTTAGGGTTGTCAGCAACACCCTCCCCTATCTGCCCCCCTGAACGCCCAGGCGGCCCGCGGAGCCAGAAGATGCAGACTGGCGGCATGACGGATCATATAGAGTTTACCCTCCTGCATTCGAAGCTCGTGATGCATCTTATGGTTGGCATGGATGAGTCGTATGACAATCGGCCACCACCACTTACACCCATGACGACTGCAGTGGAACTAGTTGATATATCATAAAACGACGCTCGTAGCGAAAGAAATGAAACCTGACTACACCATCTCCAAGGCTCAGGCATTGTTTCGCAACCGGACCGATAGAAGGTTCTATCTTGTATCACTCCTCGCAAATCGTGTCGGATTGAAGCCGACCTGTCCTCCTTATCATCGACTCTTATACCTCAAGTGGATCTTTGCCAGCTGAATCGCTGATAAGGTCCCGGGAACAACATTCGTTATCATTGGCAGGTTCACGGGCTGCCAGTGGTGTAGGTTGGTATCATGTTGATCGAGGAATGTGAAAGTTGCCCGAAACTGTGAGAAACGGGGTATGTCAAGGAAGCAGACTCCACAGCTAGATGTTAGTGACATCGCTGCAACCAGCAGCACAAACACACGAACTTCAGCGAGGTTGGCCTCAGACATAGAAGATACCAGGCCGAACCCCCTCCCAGCAGCGTCGTGGTGCAGTCGCCATCATCACGAGATACGTCGATCTCGAACCTCGAAGCGGTCATTTTCACCGCGATTCCAGCAGGGCAAAGCACGTGCCATTCCCGGTTCGTACCCCTGCTCCTGCAGGAGACAGAAAATGATGGACCCGCAATGCCGACCCCCCCTGCCTGCTTGCGTGGGGGTCGCAAGGCGGGTTTCCTGCTGGGATCCTTACCGTTGCTCTCCCTCCATTGGCTCTCGGGAGACAGGAAAAAAAGCGTGGTGCTAACCCGGTTCGGGCCAGGCGCCCGTTTGGGCCTGCGGCTGAACCGGGCACCGACCGACCTCGAACAACGCGCGAGAGCCGCGTGGCGCGAAAAGGGGATATTATTCGCTTGGTCTCGGTTTGCGTCGGTGTGCCGGGTAAGAGGAAAGAGAAAGTAAAAGTGTAGGACTGACTGTGAAAGGAGAGTCAGCTCTTACTCGCCACAACGGCGGTGGTCGTCATCGTAGGGTTGTGAAGGTGTGCTTGTATGGCAGGCAAGTGGTGCCGGAGCGGCTGAGCTGGGGCCCTCGAGATCGATTTTGAAGACCCAGCGATATCTTGCTCGCGCTCGCCCATCCATATAGCGGTATGTCCCGAGGCCGATGTCGCCATCCCTGATAAGATTTGCGATAGGGAAGGCCTTGCGGGTAACGCCGCTGTTCAAGATGATTCACACCGGAGTCCTGATCAAGGTTCCTATATCTCTCGATCGTGCCTTGATTTCCGGTATGATGAGGTAGAGATAGGACATAACCCGGTGAAGGATGCAGATACCGGATATATAAGCTTTTCATTGGAGGAAAACAAATACAGCCGATCTGCTGAGTGAGTGAGGTTGAAATAAAAGGTGGCCTGTGCATGACATCGGGAAATCGGAACTCACCTACAGTAGTGCGGTTACACGGCAGTTGGAATAAGTCCTGTTTGACATGAGGCTCATCGAAGATCACCCGTACATACTAAAAAAGCATCAGACGGCAATAACCACAATGAAAACAACCCCGACTGAGCCTTTGTTCGGCTATCAACTCGGTACCCGAAGAGCATAACTCCGGAAGGCTGTGCCGTATTTAAGATTCGTTAGAAAAAATTCAGGACTCCTACGATACTTCCAAGGTTGCTAATACGGGGCCGATGCATTAAATCCTGCTCCGTCTCCTTCCGCTCCCGTCTCCTCCCGTCCTCTTCCGTCCCGTTTTTGGGGCCAATTAGTCATGTCCCACCGCGATCCCACCGCGATCCCACCGGGGCCGTCATGACGACGTCGTCGATCCCCTGTTCTGGATTTTCGGGCCCTCCGGAAATTTGGCGACAAGGCGAGGTATGCTTGCGAATAGGGCTCCGACCATCGGAGAAGCGCCTAAGATATGCTCTTCTTATGTGTGAGACTTTTGCACCGTTGACTGAACTTTCAACTACACTCCAAGATACCCCAATACCCCAATACACACATTTCAAGATGGCTTCAGAAGATATTGAGACGACCAAGGTCGTCGTGCAGTCGCTGCTCAACGCCGGTGTCAAGTACGTCTTCGGTGTGCCCGGCGCAAAGATCGACTCCGTCTTCAACGCCCTTGTCGACCACCCCGAGATCAAGCTCATCGTCACCCGCCACGAGCAGAACGCTGCCTTCATCGCCGGAGCGATTGGCAAGATCACCGGCAAGCCTGGAGTATGCATCGGTACTTCAGGTCCCGGAACATCCAACCTGGTCACGGGTCTCCTGACGGCCAACGATGAGGGCACACCAGTTGTCGCCATCGTGGGCGACGTCAAGCGTGAGGCGTCCGCCAAGCGCCGTGTTCACCAGAGCCTGCAGGTCGAGGCCCTCCTCGAGCCAGTGACCAAGCAGGTGACCACAGCCATCGTGGAGGACCAGGTTGCCGAGCAGATGCTGGACGCCTTCCGTGTGGCTACTTCCTACCCTCAGGGTGCGACCGTTGTGAACCTGCCCATCGACGTCATGACAGCGGGACACACAACCAAGACCCCGGCTGCTCTTGCCCAACACTTCACACCTCCCTCGTACGGAGCAGCGCCCGCCAAGGCCTTAAATAAGGCTGCGAAGCTGATCGAGAACGCCAAGTTCCCGGTGCTGTTCCTCGGTGGACGTGGTGCTGACCACCATGTCGTGGATGCCGTCCATGGCTTCCTGAAGAGCTACCCCATCCCCGTCGTTGAGACCTTCCAGGCCGCCGGTGCCATCTCCCAGGAGCTCGTCCACCTGTTCTACGGACGTGTCGGTCTCTTCCGCAACCAGCCCGGTGACAAGATCCTGGCCCAGGCTGACCTCGTCATCGCTGTCGGCTACGACCAGGCAGAGTACGAGTCCGTCCAGTGGAACAAGCCGGGCCACATCCGCCCTGTCATCCACGTCGACACCAACCTGGCCATCCAGAACGTGACCTACTGCCCCGAGGTGGAGCTGATCGGCTCCCCCGCGGCGAACTTCAAGGAGCTGACCAAGCTCGTCACCAAGGCCGCTCGCCCCCAGGAGACCGAGGCTGCCCAGAGCATCTACAGGACCTTCCACGAGTGGGAGACGGGCCCCAAGGCCCTCGGCCAGGTCAACACCGACGGACCCGTCCACCCCCTGCACTTCATCCGTCTCCTGCAGACCCTGATCAAGAAGGACACCACCGTGTCCGTCGACATCGGCTCCTTCTACATCTGGATCTCCCGTTACTTCTACTCCTACGCCCCCAAGACGCTGCTCGTCTCCAACGCACAGCAGACCCTCGGTGTCGGTCTCCCCTGGGCCATCGGCGCCTCCCTGGTCAAGGGCCCCCAGGAGAAGATCGTCTCCATCTCCGGAGACGGTGGCTTCCTGTTCTCCGGACAGGAGCTGGTCACGGCCGTGCAGCAGGGCTGCAACATCACCCACTTCATCTGGAACGACGAGAAGTACAACATGGTCGAGTTCCAGGAGGTGGCCAAGTACGGCCGCTCCTCCGGTATCGACCTGGGCGGTGTCGACTTCGTCAAGTACGCCGAGGCCTTCGGCGCCAAGGGCCTGCGGGCCAACACCGGTGCTGAGCTTGAGGCTGTCATGAAGGAGGCCCTTGCCACCCCTGGTGTCGTCGTCGTCGACATCACGATCGACTACTCTGACAACCACGACCTTATGGCCAAGGTTATTTCTGACAGCACCAACTAATTTCGGGTCATTGGGTAATGTTTCTTGGGGAAGGGTAAAAAAAGCTGGTATTTGGGCGTTTTGGGTAGCGGACTCCGCCACGGTGATATAGAAAGTAGTGGGGTTCTGACCTAATCAAATTTTTGGAAAGTGCTGTTCCTGTTTTGTAAAATGATCGTAACAACCTTGGAACCACTTGCAACGTGCAATTAGCTCAATGATCACTGCATAGGTCTTAGGTACTTAGTACGTCGTAACGTTTGGAGATGTACAATAGTACCTAGGTACTTAGGTATGCTCATGCCACAAGAGATGAAGTAGCGGAATGGCCGCCACAACATTGCCTGTCTGGCCGGAAGCAGGGGCAGGAGCGACTGCAAGATGGACGTAAGGTGATCGATGTCACGTCGGTGCTCCTCTAACTCCATGTTACGCTTGCAGCCCGATGTAGCAATCAATATTCGTAGCCCGGATAGGTCGACCAGTACTGGAGATCTAGGTGATTTTTTACGGAGATTGAATCTGCAAATTCGGGCAATGCAATGATATCAGCAGCTTTCACGACAGCGCCTCCGTAGCATTTCCCGTCATCACCGCGATAGATAGTTGGACCATACAATCGCATGTCATACACCTCTAGGGTATGCTTCGCTTATCAACCAAAAACAGCGTCGGGTGTTGTGGAACTTGGTGAATAGAGATTCTTTTCAGCCGGCTCTATCTCTGGCCTGTCCCTTCTGGCCTGCATTCCCGGCCGGCCTCCCATCATACGGATGGCAATGACTTGTCTCGGTCATAAGCCTCCTTCCGGCCCTGCAGGTATCGATCCGCATCGTACAGGTCATCATCATCGCCTCCCATCGTGTTGTACCATCATATTGTACATCCCGGAGCTGGTCTGGCATATGAGATCCGCCTATATCCGTCGGGGTGGCCTGAGTCTGCTTGGTTCGCGTAATTGCGCCAAATGATTTATTGCCTGCGGAGTAATAAGAGTCAGCATCTCAGTATTTTATGACATTTCCGCCTTCATGGTCATTCGGCACCGGCGGATACGCAGGACAGCTTATGCGCCGGACGGGGTGGGTTGCAGCTTACGGAGGCAGCAGGAACTCGCCCCACGAGCTTCCGAGGAAGGCGACGCCGACCTGGAAAGTGTTCATTAGCAGATGTTCATCCATCGCAGCCTAGGTAGTTGGTAGCATACCGTGAAGGAAGCGATAGCCTTGACCATGGCAGAGTTCTCGGCGGAGGTCAGGGTGTCGTATGTAGAGGCGAACCAGCCCTTGGGCTGGCGGCGAGAGCCGGCGGGCTGGACGTGGACGATTCTCTTGGGAGGCATACTGGCAGATCTCGTGTGTTTGGGATTCGGCTGTGGCTGGGAAGAAGAATCGTGGAGGTCTGGATTTCGGTCGTCCTGTCGCAGAAAGCTCAAAGCCGACGTCAGATCGAGAATGGGATTTTTAGCGCCAAAGAGCCGCACTGCAACCGCGGAAGCCTTTCCGCCCGCCGCTGCGGCAGCAATGGCCCCCCACCAGGCACAGGGAGCTCCAGCCCGCTGAACGTCATTCCAGGTGATCGATCCCAAGGGAGCTCGTCGCGACGGATCCGTCACGAAAACAATACCTCCTTCCTCTCACGATCGCCCACTACCACCACCAAGAAAAAGATGCAATGGAACTCTCTTGAGGATCTGCACGGCCGGCACCCAACAACAACAACAACAACCATCGACCATGGCTGACACCCCCAGCGACGCCAACGCCAACGCAGCCGGCCCGGGTGGTTTCCTCCCGCCGACGCCAGCACAGACGCTCCCCTCGCCCGCGCCCAGCGGGACGACCTCGGCATCATCGTCGTCCGGGCTGCCACACCCGCGAGCGCACCCGCTGCGCGCCGGCTCGGCCAAGGAGGAGACGACCCGCGCCTACATCGACGGCCAGCTTATGTACATACAGCGGCGGTTCGTGAAGAAGTTCCAGCCCCGGCGGCCCGGCGACGACATTGCGGGGTATCAATCGGCGGGCGAGCTGTGTAAGGACGTCGAGGCGCTGTTGAATATAATATGGCTATCTGGAACGCGTGAGGCCCCCTCTCCTTCTCCTGTTGCGATCAACACTGCATATTTGATCCGCCAGCCTGCCAGCCCCCCCCCCTCGCTTGCGCTTGCGCTGGGAGGTTCGGTGGAGGCTGGTGTTGTTTCCGTGGTTCACCGGCTCTTAGCTGACATCTGCGCCGTCCCTACATACAGCTGGCCTCCAGGTCCCCTACCTCCTGAACATCGCGAACGAGCTCACCGAGTGGGTCACCAAGTTCCCCCCGCAGCCCGAGCGGCTGTTCCCCCTGCTGCGCAAGCTCGACCACTGCTTCGCCAGCCTGCTGGCGGGCCAGGACGTCGAGACGAAGGAGACGCTGCCGGGCTTCGAGAACGGCGTGCGGGGCGTCATAACGAGGACGGATATGGTCCGGTGCAAGAGCATCGTCGAGCAGACGCGGGTTGTCGTGACGGAGCTCATGACCAGACAGCCCCAGGAGGAGGACGACGACGACGTCGACGACGGCCAGGACGAGGAAGAAGATACCGAGCAGGGGATCACGGAGGCGGAGAGCGAGCCCGAGGTTACTGACAGTGCCGCGGAGAGTAGTAGCGGGTTTGTGGACCCGAACTGGGAGGACCCGGATGATGATATGTATATGGATGTCGCCAGGGTGTACGAGAGGACACTCGTGCAGCTGGGCGAGGTGATGGACCAGGCGCCCCTATCGATCTGATGCGCAAGTTCGGCGCAGAAAGGGTTACCGACACGACTATCGCGCATATCACCAACATCGCCTATTCATGGTTCACCGGTCCATCCAGTACTGCCTACTGGGTGTTTAGGCCCAGACATATACTCTATCTCCCAAGGTGCTACGATCTCAATGATTAGTCGAAGACAAGGTTCCTGTACTGTGGCGACCGGAGCGAGGGCCCAGCCCGCAATCTCCTTTCGTACCGTCCCATTGCTTTCAGTGGCACCGGCGATCGGCGAATTGAGCAACACTTCAGCTTCGCCAGAGTAACATATTGATTGCTGGATCAGTCAAATGACTGAAATGGCTGAGGCTGGGAAGGTAGCGTTTGGTGAGGGGACGCCAAGGTGTGCTTTAGCACTATACCCTGGTATTGGGGGTTGTGAGGTCCCATGTACAATATTGCGGATGAGCAATCAGGCATTGATCCCAAATATATCACAGGCGACCTGGCTCCATGGCAGACTACTTCGAACGACACCGTTCATCCACTCACTTCGCCAAGAAGGCAGCCAAATCTGGACTGCACAACGGGTCACATAGATAATAGTATTACTACCGCACCGAGGCGACTGGTGACGCTCAACACTCAACAGGGCCCCAGAGGCGAGGAGCACGGCCGGGCGGTGGTCATACGAAGCCCTGCCATCAGCCTGTCTTTCCACTCTCCCAAACCGGCTCATCTGGGGGATTGACCATTGGCATACCCGCAGCGACTCCGGAGCAAAGCGAGCTGTACTTCCTCTAAATAGATGGATGAGGAGACGAGCGGTGACGAAGCCGAATCATGTTACCGCCATTCGCTGCGGGCGAGTGCTCGTGTATTTGCTTTCGGGTGTGCGTCCTCCTATTGCGATGACACACATTGAACAGTATTGTACCTGAAAATCCTCGATAGATAGTCTGAGATATTCAGACAAGGAGACAAGTGATCCTGGGCACAAAATTTGGGGTTTGAATTGAGCCAGATCTGCCGCCATCTGTGAGTCGCATCTTCAGGGTTGTCAAAGCCTCACCCGGGGCAAACTTCAACATACGCAGAACTGGTCAGGATATCTACAAAGAAGCCGAGGTCTGAGGAATCAAAGGTTAGGTGATGCAGATTGGATGCTTAGGTAGCCTGATGAAATCACTGGTGTTGCAAAATCACCCAATCTGGTCATTCAGCCTCGCGTTGACTTACAAGGCTGATGACCCGCCTCGTTGGAGGGCTTCCCCAAATTTGCCCCTTTCGGAAGGTGTTAGCCACAACAAGTCCCCATCATCTGAACCCTAGCCTCGCTTCTGACTGTCCGTCACTTACGACGGATGTACCAACATCTACTCGATATATCCGATGCAATTTTGTTATATATTTCTTCTGCATCGTTGTCCTTCTTAACCGGCAAAAAAAATCAAAGGCAAGGCAGAAGTATTCTAGCGGCAGCAAATGCCAGTGGTTTTTATTTCAAGATTACCACTAAGAATATATACGGTAGAAGTTCAGAAGTTGGTATCTATCTTTCTTGCCAAGCTAGCCCGGTGCCGATTTCGACCCAGGCCAGCCGGTCGATCATCATTCCTTACAGGATTTGATACACAAGAAAGTAGGGCAACACCGGCAAAGCCAACATAGTGACAGCGCGGATGCCGCCGAGCAGCCTGATGGCTGCAGTGGAAGTTCCAACGCACATACCAACAAGAGGTGATAAGCCGTTGTTATGTAGAGATTGGTGGATCCTGTCTTTGCTTCTGTTTTCACCCTCCAGATCCGATTGACGGGAAAGATGCAGAGCAACAGGCTTTCTCTCATTCAAGATGGATCCGAATATAAAGGCTGGTCGAATAGCGTTGGAACCGCTGACTAGACCATTCACACCGGGTTTGTAGACGGCGGCTGTCGAAGTTGCAGATAATTCCGTGGTCGTTCCACTTGAAGTAGCGGAGGTGGTGGTTCCGCTGGGCATGGGAGAGGCAGTGGTGGGTGTCGCCGTCGTGGACGATGACCCCTCACCTGACGGAGTGGCGATAATGATGCTCGTTGATGTGGCGGGCAAAGCCGAGGAATACGATAGAGTCGTAGACACGGGTGACGCTGATGACGCTGTTGATGCTGAAGACGACGGAGGAACGGAGACACTCGCGTCGCTGGTGGCAGTGCTGACATCAGACTTGGTGGTGCTTGCCTCGGAAGCTGGAGCATAGGTATCGGACCCCCTGTCAGACGAGGAGTCGGCGAGTTCCTAGCTGGTATATACGGCAGCATACTCAACCTCGAGCATGTTACCATATCCGTCCAGAGTCGACGAGTTGGGGTCGCCCGGCCATGATCCTCCCACAGCAAGGTTCATGATCAAGTAAAGTGGCGAGTGAGCCAAGGTAGCCCAAACAGACTCGTCGCCAATGGTAGCACCAGTCACGGTGAAGTACGAGTCACCATCCTTGGTGAAGGAAATCGACTCGGTAGTCCAGTTGTTGCTCGTGCGGTCGATCTTCACGGCATAAGTGTGCCAGTCATCATCAATCGCAGTGGAGCCGCCCAGGCCTTCGATTCCATCGGGATAACATGCGTCGGCTGTACAATGAACGGTGCCGTGAACTGAGCCGTCTTTGTTTACCGACTCGAAAATGTCGATCTCGCCGCATGCTGGCCACTCCGTTCCATGATGAATGCTGTCTCCCATCATCCAGACTGCTGGCCACATGCCCTGAGAATCCGCCGTTGAGTCGCTACCCATGCGAAGAGAAGCCTCAACTTTCATAATGTTTCCAGCTGCCGGAGTCCAAGTCGCAATAGACTCAATTCGCCCGGATGTCCACTGCCCCGATGAAGACTTCCATGGCACGAATTGGACAGTGCCACCGCCCGATAGTTGTAGGTTGGCGGTCGCACTGGTGTAGCTTTGCTCCTCGTCGTTGGTGTCGATGGCTGAGCTTTCCGTCAGCACTCAATACTCTCAGTTCGTCCCCTCGATCAAATAGCGAGGTTGAGATGGGGGTGGTGTGAAGGAGTGGGGGTACACACCGTCAGCAATGGTCCATTTGGTGGTGTTCACCGAGTCCCCAGCTGAGCCAGCGAACGTATCGGACCAAAGGACAGACAAGCCATCATATGAAGGAGGAGAGCCCGCGGAAACAAGCACAGGAAGCACCGCAGATGCAATAGTTGATGCTTGAACGCGCATCTTGGGTGATTTCCTGCTTGTGTCCCTACTTGAACTGTGACCGATATGTATTGGAGCTGGCGAGAAACCCTCGAGGTTTCCGGATGTCAAGACTTTAAAGTAATAAAGAGCAAGAAAATTGGTGGTTGGTAGGCTTGCTACCTATATCCAGCGGGCTAAGTATATATGTGCCGTGATATATATACGCCCTGCGCTTGGATGACTGAAGAGAAAGAATGAAAATGTGGCCGGTATGTTGAGACCGGTGTGAGGAGGCCGGGTTAGAAAAGAATGTGAAGAGGTAGGATAGAAGAGAGTGTGTAGTTGTTGCTCGACGACAAACCAGGCGGAGCGACAACGGAAGAGCATCAACAGTGGCAAGCAGGGAATAGGAGTTAGAACCACAGATGGGTCAACATGGCTTTTTATTCTGGATAAAGGGAACCCAGGAGTAGGAAGGGGAAGTGACAAAGTGACGGAGATGTGAAGAGGGTCCCCACGTGTCCCGGCAAATACCACATGCACAGTTGCCACGCAGTGGGACGGAAGGCTAACCTTTACCCCAGTCCGGTGGGTTTATGGGATGTTCTCGATCTCGTGGAGGCCGGTTCTGGGGGTGGAACCCGACCGAAAGGAAACCAAGACGAAGCAAAAAACAAACCATTGGTATCGTAGACACGGAGACAGAGAAAAATAGACTTGACAGGGGCGCGCGCGAGGGGGGCGGTTGTGTGGTAGCAGTTGATTGGGAAATTAGGAGTGGATACCAGAGGCCAGCAAGTGCATGGATGAAACAAGAGGCTGTCGATATGCGAGTATCAACTTTCGACAAGGCTGTGTGTTGTGCATGTGGGCTGGGTTGGCTGCCAAGACGGGTTGAGCACTGCATGGCGAGTCAAGAAGTAGACGGTGAGAAGCGAGAAGGGCATGATGATCCAAGAAAATCAAAATCTGTATACGGCAGCACTTGCTGCCAGTCTCGTCGACATGTGATGAGATTCTCTGTTGTTGAACAAGTATCGTACTGCAATCACAGTCACAGTCACGAGTTAGCTGCCTACTTCGGTACCGTCTCGTAAAGTATGTGGGGATGCCTGTGGGCATCGTGCGTGTTGTCAGGCTCGGTGCCAACACGTCAAGATCTGCCCTGGGGCCAGAGAGGATAGTATGTCGATCGGAGATATGGTAACGTAAAGTTAGGACCGATACGATCTGGGGATTGCAAAAACGGATGGAAAGATGCTTATCGAAAGCCAGCCTGACCCAACCGAAGGCTGAAGCCATCAGTGTTACAGGGATCGGTTCAATAAAAATACATCGACAAGGGGAAAGGCAACCTTGGAATGCATGGAACATCGAAGCAATTACGACGACTGAGCCGTATAGAGACCCTTTCCTTCCTCCTCATCACTTTCCGGGTCGTAGCGCAGGTACCGGCATTGCCTGATGAATGCGTAGCGCTGACGCTATCCACTTCGTATCCGCGCTACTGTAGGTACAGCAAGGGTCAACCGGTATTCTTGGGTGCCCAGGCAGTCCATGGGTGTCCTGATAGGAAAGCCCTCCCCTATCCGGACATCTGAAACGCGCGTACCTCAAGCCACTCCCGCTAAAGAACGAACCGCATGAAGAAAGTGCTTGACGACCCGTACACCTGGGCACTATAAGCGGCCAGGCAACTCAACGAGTAACATAAGGTATAAGTGGTTGATGAGCTCCAAAATTGATGAAAACTACACTGTCGCGCGTCAGGAAGAGCCTGAGCATATTGATCTCTGCCATATCTGCCATATAACTTCGACTCTAGAGAACTCGTGCATACTAGCAGCGACCAGCTCCAACTGATGCTCCAATTATACAATAAAATCTCCGGCTACATCGGAGATCGACCACGCACGATCTTTGATGATGACCCTCTCCACTCGAGTCCAGAACCACAACAATACATGAACAAGCAGGTTTTCGATCTCTGTTGATGTTTCTGGAATCAGTGTCGAAGGTCGAGTGGTAGGCCCGATTCCAAAATCCTTCAAGGGGATCAAAGACTCGATGTCTATCTTACCCATCGCTGCGATCTCTTGCATGCATAAAGCCTCCAACGTTATGTATCTTCAGGGTTAAAATCCAGATATCACCAGCCCCTGCAGCGTGCCAATGCCCAATCTTCTTACTCCAAGGGTCAGAAGAGGCAATATGTGAATGTCAGTGGTCAAATCCCCTTGACTGATCTCTTCAGGGCTGGCACAGGCCTCAATGCCAACACCATCTCCCGTGGGACTCACCTGAGGAGGTACCTTGGTATCAAGGTACACACGTACTCGCATAACCGCATGCTCCACTTTTGGTCCAATCGTGGCTGCCAAATGCTGTTCTCAACCGATGTAACCGATCTCTCACCTTTCACCTGCGCGTCGCGACCGCTGTTTACAGTCCCCCCCGATGACTTGTTCACTAATTGTCGGTGGGCGTCGTTCCCACTGTTTGCGCGAGCTCATCAATGACACTACGCGCGCGTCACACCTGTAGTACCGGTACCCTCTTAGGGGGGGGGGGAAGCTCGGGGTGGCGGGGTGGTTGGCAGGTTGGTCCGGAACTGTTGCAGGGCCTCTTAGTATGGGCCCTTGCTTCAGCAACCCTTCACGTACACCGTGTCGGTGCGTTGCGGACAGAGGAATCTCGGAGTGGGGGTTTCACTCAACGGACAAGAACCATCTACCGAAGTATGCTCTAACCGGGCTCTATTTCGGGCTGTTGGCCACACACCCAGGGTTTGTGCTTCACCAGCCCCGGACCAAAGTCCAGTACCGCCGCCTCGGCTCGTGTTACAACAGGTTCAAGGCGTCAATCACAGTGAGACCTGTACATCCTCGGGATATCTGCTCGCCGTGTGGCTGCATCCTGAAACCCCACTACCTCCCACCACCCAAACCTCCATGAGCTAGCTAATCTTATGCATACATACCTTTTACCCAATGTTCGATCAAAGGCTGCCAAGTGAGAGATCCAGGATTTTGCTATCAGACGTTGACTCTGGACTACGATAATACTGAAGTTTGGTACATCTATCTTGTTTGGTCCCGGTTGCTTTATGGGGTGAAGTGTCTTAGTCCCTTGATCTTAATACCTGGGATGAGGTGCCCCTGGCCGATATGGGACCGTCGCGCCGACGGCCAGCAACAGCAATAGCAGCAGCTAGAGCGGCCGCGACCACACAGTGAGTCCCTATTTCCGGTTTGGTCAGATAGCAACCGCTTCGTATGAGTGGCTACTCCATCTGATTGTGCTCCTAGGACACGAACCAGGGTACGAACCAGGGCACGACATCGTCCGCTTCCGTTGAAGCGTGCTACTTCGGCTCCTAGAGCTGGGTGATTGCTTCGGCCTTCGCAGGTAGAGTCCCTCGCGTTCCCCCAACACAACATCCCCGTACGGTTTTATCTGCTATCTGTTAATGTAGGCCGGAGGTTCTGTGCGGCAACCAATCAACGCGTATACTGGATACCTTCGGGCCTCCGGGACGTCAGACAAATTCGGCCCTCAGTACACAACGACCCGACCTCATGTCGCCCAAGTGATATCACCGTCGCACGATCTGTGCTTTCCCGGCTCGTTCTAGAAGCCGGCCTGACGACGAGAGAGGACTCACCTCGTGAGTCAGATCCATGACTCAGCTGCTGTGCGCCTCGAACGGATCAGCATGCCCATCGTTGCCTTGCTGGCACGATTCCCGTGATACACTTCGAACCTTTTGCAAGTCGGTCCGAAGTCGTCGATCTTGCTCCGCTCGCGGACATCACTAGGTTGGAACACAAAGCTCCCAACCTTGTCTGCCGGCTGCATGTTGGCTTGAGCTTGCCCGGGGAAGAACGGGCTTCCTCTCCCAGGTAGAGCCGGTATCTGTCAAGGATCATGTCCGACCCCGGCAGTCCTCGATATCCCTTTACTAGGGAGGTTGACGAAGAACGCATCGGTGAAGAAGCTCCGATATCATCATCACAGATATGGAGGATACCTTTAAAACTTGGCAGATTCAACAGCCCTCTTTGCCAACTCTGGAAGGCAAAAAGAGCAAAGGGGTCAGCGATCCCAGGAGGTATCGTGGAATAATTCCACGGCTATATCCTCACGTTATTAGCGAGTGGCTACACTTGAATTGGCATCACCACCAGAGGCGTTCGGTTGTAGTTTGTCAGCAATCTGAAGACCCATGAAGAGATCCCTTTGAGGTGGTGTGTGATTCTATTCTTCCTGTTCCCAGACTTGTGTGTACGCAAATCACCAGGTGTCCCAGATGTGGCCATATTGCTGTTTTCCAAAATGGACCGGCTTTCACTGCCTCCCTGTTCTTTCAGATCTCTTCCCTGTTTGAGTGATGACCAGGGCATGCTCACCAATTCCGTGAGCCACTTAGGCAAGTTCTCATCTTGCCAAAATCAACCTCAACGCAGCTGTACTTGATGACCATACAGGTGTCCACTAGCAATTCGAAGGATCTCATATCATCTATGGATCCTGCTGGGCCTTGCGGCAGCAGCAGCATGCGCAGCCACCCATATCCTCACTTTGTTCCGCTCATCCTCTACAGTTCGAAGCAGTCTTGTTGAGTTTATTGGTGGACCGAATCCAGGATCTGGATAGCTTGACGACCACGCGATGGTTGGTATCGTCCCAAGTGAAAGCTACGCTGTACAATGCCCGGTCTCGACGACGGCGGGCTGGCAGCCCCAGCTGTCACCGAATGGGTCGCCGTCACTACTCGGACGATGAAGAGCCTAGGAAGGCATTGGCCCTCGAACGAGCTGCCGTGGATGAAAGGCATTTGGTCGTCTCCCGGCAGCCAATATCCATCTCCTTCGGGGTTCTTGCAAGAACTTACCAACATTCCAGTACTTAAAACGAGTTCCGTCACTCAAACCCACAGGGCCGGCTCCCTACCGAAGAGCTCATTCCCATGACATGTAATACAAAGTGTTTCCAACCTCGAAGTAGATGGGTCCAAGGCTTAGTGATATCAGTCTCTGAGACGGCCAAGGCCAAGCAGCCATATTTCACCAGAGTTTCGAGCTTCTCAAGAATTGAAGCTCAGCCAGTCTGACATCTGAACCAGGACCCTGAGTATATCTCATGGAAATGAATCCCATCGACTCTGCACACAAGTACGACGACTTTCCTATTCAGGTCCACAGTATACTCGAGGCTTCTAGCGAGAGCCTGGCCTTACTCCTCGGCCGATGAGGCACAAGATAACGTGTGTATGCTTTGAGACCCACGGAATCGTGGTGGGCACTCTTGTGTAAGTCAGCCGATTACATTGGCACTTCTGCACCGGGTATGTGTGTTCCTGGACTACTATCCCAAAAAGAACCATATGAAGGCGGGCCAAGGTCGCTGGAAGACGTTTTGCATGTTGCTCCCTCTCTCTTTGTGTGTGACAGGTCCAGCCAGGGGGGGACGTATCGAAGGTCTGTATGAGCATCTGCTGAATATGTAGATATTTACTTCAGCCTCCCCGAACGACCACCGCCTCTAGGAGCAAGCTCCTGGACGGGCTGCCTCTCCGGTTTACACCAGTTGTGAAGCCGGACATGTGGCGATCATAACGCTCGTTGGACATACCTTCAGGAAGCGCCCGCCCGACCTCCGGCCCGTGTATGATGGGCCGCTGCTGCTACATCACATAACGGGAGAACCCCATGGACTTCGAATTCAGGATTCGTGGCATGTGATGATGGATATTGTTATGTCGTTTCTACTAAAGACACCTGATATTCCACGCAGATTGACTGTCTCGAAGGAAGGAGGACCGGGTCAGTGTAAAGAAAACCAAGACTGTCGGCAATAAATCGAGATCGGTGAACGAACTCTCCCTCCCTCCAACAACGACCTGCAGGTGCAAGATTTAGTTGATCAGTCATCGCCATATCACAAGGGCATGCTATCTGTCTTTGACCCCCCCCCCCTCACCCCCGAGGGGGCCCGGTGTTATCAGCCACGTTCCGTGATCCTCCTACCTTATCTCACACAATGCCCTCCAAAGAAGGTATCGCAGAGGAGCCACACACCCCATGATCCGCCTCTGTGCCTCCCTTGGTCCCAAGCTCAGTGCAGTCAACATGCGTAGGACGCCGCGTCCTGTCGGTGCGAGCAGCCTGTGCGAGCATCAGCCACCACTGCCACGTAACTGAACCATCGAGATGGTGAGACTGCTTGTCTCGGGCGGATGTGGTCCCATGCATGGAACATCCCAGAAGTAAAGCGTAGAGAACTGCGATATCACTGTAACAACGAGGTATGCATCGAAGTCCTGGCCGACAGGCATGTCCATATATTGGGCAAGGT
>LKEB01000035.1:309096-321248 GCA_003795295.1 Cytospora leucostoma | reverse complement strand
CGAGTCTATGTGCCTATCTTGGTAAGAGCTCCAGAGCTCTGATTGGCAGCGCAACTTATCAGCATCCTTGACGATCTACCTAGATACCTACTTACCTAAGTAGGTATCTGCGTATATGCATATCATATTGTATGTACTGTAGGTGCTCTTCGGCCACCTTCTGGTTGTGCATTGTGCATCGTGCAGTGATCCGTTCTGCGAGTCCACCGTTTCAAGCAACCCGATGAATCATTGTGTGCCCGTGGTCAAATGCGTGGACAAATATTTTCGCGATGGCATCAAATACAGAGTCGAAAACGTAAGATGCCGCGTTTCTGGTTGAGCACCTGCTCTCGGAGCCCCCAGCACACAAGAGCAATAACCCCACTACAGCCGGAGCTGCCCCATTGTCGAGAGCAGGGTCTACCCAGACATTTGCGGCCCGAACGATGGGGTCCAATATCCTCGACAGTACTTAGATTATTTGTTTTGTTTTGTCGAGCAGATAGGGAGGTATATAAGCCACTAGGGTATGATTCTACTCCCGTCACAATCGACGAGTCACCGAATACCGGCATTTAGCCATAAGCTCACCTTATTTGACATCGGTGGACCCTGCGGACGGTAATGCGCGGTGCTGCCACTATGTAGCAATGGTTTGGGAGACCTCATTTCGAATTCCTCCAGTCACTATTTCCATGAGCCCCTCCGAACAAAAGTCAGAAGAAACACATGCTTCGTTGCTCATCACCTGGATGGTGTGCAGATATGCAAAACACCAATGAGCCGTCAGGTACAAGCTCTCAGCTCTTGCGCATGATGGTCATCATCACCTGATGAGGTTCGTTCATCTCAATCCAGAACGACCTCATGCCTATGGTTGCGCCACAAAAGGAGCCCCTAAACCCCTTTCTCCAACATCACGTCCAACGCAATCTCGCTGGATGCCATTTTTGGACGGCTAAGCACCCCATGGATCCTGTCACCTCCACGCCAACCAGACTGATCGAAACTCCAAGCTTCAATGGTTCATGAAAGCCTTCCTCTTTGGTCTGTACTGATGGATACATCGGGATTATAGCTGCCATGCGCTTGGCATCCCCAGGTTCTCCTTTCGCTCTACAACCAACCAGCGGCTTTTGCGTTGGCTGATGCTTCCTTCCTTCCTCTGGGGTAGCAAGTGCGATCGATCTATGGAAAATGACAAGACGAGCGACCTCGGCAGGCTCACGGACTGCGCCTCCCTCAACCTCGTCCGTTTTCCGGCTTCCGTTACCGGCTCGTTGAACCGCGTCCCGTTTCCAGATGCTGTACGAACTGCTAGTGGTACTGCAAAGGTGGCACTGACAGTGCCGAGGCATGCGGTGGTCATGCTGAAAGTCCAGCCTCATGGAGATGAGAATTTCCGAACTGCCAGAGGACCGCCAGTCACCCGGCGCGTTACTTCGAAGCGCCGGCTTCGCTATACCCGACCCTGTCCGGAGATCTTCCCGGCGACAACGCCAACTTCCGGAACTCTTGTCGGCTCAGTGAAAGATATATGGCTGCCAGGTGAAGCTCAACGTGGTGCAATCTGAAGGCGAGTGTCTTCTACACAAGAGGTACAATGGTCCATACAGCTCGATAAGCCTATACGAGCTGGCTGTATGCGGAGTCATGCCGATCTGCCCCAATTACCAGAAGATGCTACCAACAGTCTTGGCCATTAATCTCACAAGGGACGCTATCAGGACTGCCCGTAAAGAGGGCACCAAATAATCTATACCGCCGACGATCTTCACTCATGCTGATAGTGTCTCAAAAATCGACCCTTGCCGGTTATCATCCTGCACAGGTCTCGTTGTTGACAGTCACGACCAAACAACCTGCCGCCCGCCCTTGATGATGGCAGGCTACCGGCAAACTCATGGGTTCCAACACACGTGTTCCTTACACAGTGGTATCTGGTCATATTCAACGATGGGCGGTGTGATGGTCTTGACAGGGGCCCCTGCATCAGCCAAGGACGGACGACAGCCTGGGCGAGGCCATGTCCAAAACCGTAGCCGTGAAGACAGGGACATTGCTCGCTCCGGTGCCTCTGGCTGCTTGAAGCGCCTCACAAGTGTGTATTGTTCGAATATCACGGCTGGGAGCATGGTGAAGAAGGATTGCATCCCGAGACCTGCCCAGTTCGCACTTGTCTACTATTTCATCAATTGCTTCGACGATTAACCCTTCACCGAATGCATCTGGACTCCGTGATGCACAGCAGCAACCGTGTTACTTCTCCTTCACCGACCGCGTGCCTCAATCAATGACACAATGATTATCACCAGCCTAATCCGGGCAATTGCAGCACTGACGCGTACTTTGCTGTCAAGTGTCTTGCCTGTTTAGCGCTTGGCTAAGTACTAACTAACGGCATCTTCGGCTGGCTTTCCCTCCCGAGCTTCACCGCTTGGAGCTTCACATGCAAGACAACACCTGTGATATATAGCTCAAGCTCTCTCTTGTTGGTTTCCTGTGATCTTGTAGTACCAGCTTCAACATCAATCAAACAGCTTTTGGCATTGCTGCAATTCAGTCGAGACAAGGGCATCTTACTCTCACTCACACAGCACATTAACAAGTCGATCGCGCTCTAGGGCTGCGGTCACCGTCAAGACGTTCTCCAACCTTCTCAACTCGTAGGTCCTCCAATGCGGGAAGTGCGGCAATACAGGTGCTGATATGTATGTTTCAGGGTTCATCATCCGTACGCAGGAGCCCGTTGCTCCTCTCGCGGGAGTAGTGCAACGGACTCGGCCTTTACACGATAAGCGCCGTTACCAAACAGACGTATAACACGATCAAGCCCCTGGCTCGTGGCCAAGATGGCGCCGCACGCCGAAGTAGACGCGGCGGGCTCCCCGTACGGAGATGGACAGGCGGTCCACGGCAATGGACTTCACAATGCCACTGACAAAAAGCCCCTCTTCGTAGTGAATTCTCCCAACGTAGAGTACACGGACTCGGAGATCCATTCCAAGTACACCTACCGCACTACGAGCGTGACCAAGGGCGGCGACGGCAGCTACACGGCGACTCCTCATGAGACCGTGTACAACTTCAAGGTCGACCGCAAGGTCCCCAGGGTCGGCGTGATGCTCGTTGGATGGGGCGGTAATAACGGCTCTACTGTCACTGCCGGCATCATTGCCAATCGACGCGGCCTTGTCTGGGACACGCGCGAGGGATCACAGGCTGCCAATTATTATGGCTCCGTCGTTATGGGCTCCACCATGAAGCTGGGGACTGACGCCAAGACACACACTGACGTGAATGTCCCCTTCCATGATGTTCTCCCCATGGCTCACCCGAATGATCTCGTGGTCGGTGGCTGGGACATCAGTTCTCTGGATCTCGCCAAGGCCATGGACCGCGCCGCCGTGCTGGAGCCTACCCTCAAGGCGATGGTCAGGAAGGAAATGGCGGAGATGCAGCCGCTCCCGAGCATCTACTATCCTGATTTCATTGCTGCCAATCAGGAGGACAGGGCAGACAATCTGATCCCGGGCGCGAAGGCCTGCACTGCGCATGTCGAACAGATTCGCAAGGACATCCGCGACTTCAAGGCCCAGCATGGTCTGGACAAGGTCATTGTCCAGTGGACCGCGAACACGGAGCGCTATGCCGACATCATTCCCGGCGTGAACGACACGGCGGACAACCTGCTCAAGTCCATCGAACGGGGCCACACGGAGATCGCGCCGTCCACCGTGTTCGCCGTGGCGTGCATCCTCGAGAAAGCCCCCTTCATCAACGGGAGCCCGCAGAACACGTTCGTCCCGGGGGCGGTCGAGCTCGCGGAGCGGCACGGCGCCTTCATCGGCGGGGACGACTTCAAGTCCGGGCAGACCAAGATGAAGTCGGCGCTGGTCGACTTCCTCATCAGCGCGGGCATCAAGCTGGCGTCCATCGCGAGCTACAACCACCTCGGCAACAACGACGGCCGGAACCTCAGCTCGCACAGGCAGTTCCGCAGCAAGGAGATCTCCAAGTCGACCGTGGTGGACGACATGGTCGCGGCCAACTCGGTCCTGTACGGGGACGGCGAGCACCCGGACCACACTGTCGTCATCAAGTACATGCCCGCCGTCGGGGACAACAAGCGCGCCCTGGATGAGTATTATGCTGAGATCTTTATGGGTGGACATCAGACCATCTCGTGAGTCCTAGCCTGTCTCCCTTCCCCCTTCCCCTTCTGCATATGTGTTACCTGGTGACTGATCATAACGCTAATATCATCATCATCACCAGCATCTTCAACGTCTGCGAGGACTCACTCCTCGCCTCGCCGCTCATAATCGACCTCGTGCTCGTCACGGAGATGATGACGCGCATCCAGTGGAAGTGCGGCGGCGAGGGCGGCGACGGCGGCGATGGCGAGTACAAGAGCTTCCACAGCGTGCTCAGCATCCTCAGCTACATGCTCAAGGCGCCGCTCACCCCGCCGGGCACGCCCGTCGTCAACGCCCTGGCTAAGCAGCGCGGCGCCCTGACGAACATCTTCCGCGCGTGCGTCGGCCTCGAGCCCGAGTCGGATATGAGCCTGGAGCATAAGTTGTTCTGAGGGCTGCCGTATTGCAGATGAGGTTGGTTGAGGAGTGAATTTTACTTTCTTTGGGGGGGAATCTCCATTGGGGGCATTCGTGCCTTAGGAGCTCCCGTAACGATTTTGAACCGTTGGCAATTTTTGGTTACTTTGCGGATCCTTGGTCCATACACTCATTTATATTGAGGCTTGAGAGCCAGATGACAGATATAAGAGAATACACCCACAGTCCTTACTGAGAAAGTGTGCCTCATTGTATCGTTCTATCGATGTGCACGTACTCAGTACTATGATGCCTGCTAAGCTGTGTTGTGTCAGTGACCGGGGATTCTCACTAGTATAATAAGACCAATTCAGATCCCTGTATTCATGGAACAAAAGCCTCACACCTATCGGATATGGTGTAATGGTTAACATCGGTGACTCTCATTCTGAGTTCTCACCAGCTCGGGGTTCGATTCCCCGTATCCGAGGCACAATTCTTCCTTTTTTCCTTTTTGTTTCTTATCTCCCCCCTTTTGACTCTCATGGGGGTTATATATTTCGAGTTGCTGCTGTCATTCGGCTTATGGTACAGTATACCTGTAGTGAAGGGTGGCTGCGGTGATGTGATTCAGAGCGCCCGTAACTATCCAGGTACCCTGAGTTACCAGGCTTAGTACTCAGATCTGTTGCGACCCGGGGGTCTGCGCGCAAAGGTCAACAACAAGCCAGACCAGACCAGACCTTCTCACTCGGAAACTCAAAATAGACTGTGAGACGGCCATGAGACGCCTGTGAGACTGTCACCTTCCTACGATCCAGATAACCAATCAACCACCTACATCTCACCCAATCACGAAATATTATCCAGGCCACTTGACCATCACTTCCAAATCCCAAACCCACTCAACCCTCCCTCTCCCCATCTGAGACCAAGGCCCGACCGAGCCCGGGCCTCGATCCTAAACAATAGACCCAGACAGACCAGACCAGACCAGACCAGCCATGGCGCCCAACCCAGCACCCACGATCCCGACCCTCAAACAGAACTTCCTCACCGCGCAGACGCGCCTCCTGTCCCAGCCCCTCCAGCCCAGCCGGGCATGGCGCCGCGCCAACGACTCGGCCGGCGGAGACGGAGGAGCCGTGACGGAGAAGGCCGTCGACGACGCCCTCCTCAGGCTGAACCACACCATCCAGCAGCACGCCAGGCGCGTCTACGCCCCGCAGGCGACGCGCCACGTCGCGGAGCAGATCGACGCGCTGTACCTGAGCACCACCACCACCACCACCAGATCCGGAGCCGGAGCGGGTGGGGAAGGGGTCAAGGATGACGACGACGAGGAGGAGGAGGAAGAAGGGTGGAGGAACGTGGGTGCCGACTACGCAGACGACAAGGTCGCCTCGTCGCTGCCCCCGACCTGGGGGTCTGTGTCCGCGCGCGAGGAGGGGGCGCACCCGCTCGAGGCGGAGCGGTACGCCGAGCTCGCGGGGAGGGTGCAGGGGCTCGCGGCGCGGAGGAGGGGCGTCGAGGCGAGGGTAGCGCGGTTGAGGAGGATCAGGGGGCTCGTGGCGCCGTTCGAAGGCGTCCCCAGCGACGGCACGAATGATAGAGACCAGGACGCTGCTGCTGGTGGTGGTGGTGGTGGTGGTGGTGGTGGTGTTGGCGGCGTGCAGGAGAACCTGGTCACGCGCGACGGCGAGGTGGAGAGGGAGCTGGAGCGGATGCGCATGCTGCTCGTGCGCGTGGGCGACAAGGTCGGGAGGCTGCAGGGGGGGCGGGATGGGGAGGGGGAGGTCGAGGACCTGTTTGGGGATGGGGACGCTATGGTCGTGGATGATGTCGAGGTCGAGGAGAGGAGGAAGGTCGAGGGGCTGCTGGATGCGCTGGTCTGATTCAGCTCATGGATATATACAGATCGTATCCTTCAGACTGAATGTAATGTCATGCTTACCAAAGGCTATGTAGGTGAAGTCCAGGGGATCTACCGTGATCACATCTCTTCAACAACATTGCAAGTGGAAGCCATGGGCTTCGATTCTGCCTTCTGCGCAATGTTTCTTACATACGTACAGAGTAGAGTTCGTACAGTCATCATGCATCATGTATATATCCAAGAAATGAGCAGCAAGACGAACAAATCCCGAAACCAAAGGAGAGGACAATGTAAAGTGAGCTGGGCAATCGCCAAAACGCCCTCAGGTCATATACAAAGGATTCAATCTCATCGCTTTTGGTGTCCCTTCGCTCTGGCCCATCCTACAAGCCCTCCTCCTTCTTGACTATAGACTGGGCGGCTTCCTCCTCGCTCTCTTCAATCTTCGACACGACAGGAGGCGTCTTGTCAGTCTGCCTGAAGTTACTAGTTTCATCAACTTCTTCCTTTTTGACCTCCTTCTTGTCCTCCTTCTCATCGTCAACATCTTTACCCTCCGGCTCTATACTATCCAAGACCTCCCTATCCTCCCTCTTCTCTTCGGAAGTGATATCCTCAGCCACAGCATCCTTAGCACTATCGTCAACATCAAGAGCCTGGCTCTCATTAGTCTCCTCCTTGCTCTCCCCTTCCGCCGCCCCCTTCTCTATCACCTTCTCCTTCTCCTTCTCCCTATCTTTCCCCCCTTCCCCATCATCCGCCTCATCACCACCATCTTCACTACTATCATCAGAATCCCCCAGGATAAACGGATTCGGCCTCTCGATCCTCAACTTTACCAACTCCTCCCCCTCTTCACTACCACCATCACCCCCTGTCTTATAATAGACCCTCAGCCCAAACACCCCGACCGCGTTCCACGGGTCCTTCTCGAACTCGTCCATCTCGTCCTCGTAGTACCGCGCCCCGGGCGGCGGCGGCACCTGCTCCCCCGGACCTCCGCCCCCGCTGGCAGCCTTGGCCGCGCGCGCGGCCGCCACACGTGACGCCTCCACGTAGTTATCGATATCGTACTCGCTGACCTCAGAGACGGAATCTATCTCGTCTTCCAGGTTGTTGTCGTCGTCCGAAGACAAGCCTGATCCCTCCGAGTCCGAGACGTACGGCCCGCCGCGTAGGTGCGGCGGCGGCAGCGGCGGCATGTACAGTAGGTCTCCCCGGGGCGGGGGGTGGTGACCGTGATGGCGAAGGTGGCTATGGTGATGATGATGGCCGTGGGGGGCCGGAGCGCCGAAGGAGGCCCTTGGCGGAGGTGGAGGCGGGGGACATGAAGATGAGTGCAAGTACCCCGGTGGTGGGGTCATCCTCGGCGGTAAGGGGAGCCCTGGGCCGGTCTGGACGCCGATGTCGACTCGTTCTAGCTTTGGCTGTGACGTCGCCTTGTCCGCTCGCGAGGGTGATGGTGTTTTTTCGGACTTGGTCCTGGGCGCCTTGGGGGTGGATGGCTCTTCCTCCTTCTTGGACGCCCTGGTGGCCTTTGTCTGGCTCTCGTCTTCGTTCTCGGCGGCTGTCACGTAGGCTTCTTCGTCCTGAGTATCCTCGGCGTTGGTGGCCGGTGTCTCCTCCAGTATCGTGCTCGAGGCAGGTGTGTTGTCCCCGGGCTCGGTGCTCGATTCGCCGTCTCTAACACTCTCTGCATTGACGTTGTCCCCAGATGGGATATCTGCTTCTGCCTTGACGTGCTCTTCCTCCCCGGAGCCGGTCTCCTTTCCGTCATCTTTGGTCTGCGCCTTATCAGCACCCCTGCTGTCCTTGCTCTCGGCGGAAACATCTTCCTGCTTTGCTATTTTATCCTCGGGCTTGTCCTCCGATGCATCTTCGTGCTTGTCGTCCTGGTCACCCCCTTTCTCGTGGTTCTTCGTCTTCTCGTCGTTTTCCGTCTTCTCATCATTTTTCGTCTTCTGCTCCAACTCCACCTTCTTACGCTCCTCCTCCGCAGCCTTCGCCTTGGCCTCCTTCCTCGCCTGCCTCCTCTCCGCCTTGGCCTTAGCACGGGCGTTTGCCCTCTCAAGCGCCCTCCGCTTCCTCGCCAACGCCCTGATCGCATGCTGCCGGTCCTCCTCCCTCTGCTTCTTGATCAGCTTTGCGAACTTCCTCCTCTCCCTCTCCCGCTTCCTCTTCTCGTACGCCTCCCGCGCCGCCTTCTCCCCGGGCGTCTCGGCGATCCGCCCCTTGCTGTGCGCGAGGTCGTAGGCCAGCCCGATGCGGAGCAGCTTCTCCCTCCTCTCCCTGGCGTGGGCCCGCACCACCTCCTCGACGGGCATGATGCGCTCGTCGCGCTGGGCGTCGACCTTCACCACGGCCACGTACTCGCCGGCCTCGAGGTCGAGCTCGACGTTGACGCTGCGGTTCATCCGGTAGTAGCTCTGGCTGCGGACCACGTAGTCCTCCTCGCCCGCCCGGTGCAGCCGGAAGCTCAGCTCGAAGCGGTACTGGCCCTCGAGGCCCTTGAAGTACCGCTCGTCGAGCTGCGAGCACACCAGGACCACGGGGCCCGGCCGGGCCAGCGAAAGCGCGAACTTGGTGTCGTGGTAGTCGAGCGTCCACGGGACGTCCAGCGTCGTCCAGATGGAGGCCACGCGCCACTCCGGGCCGAACAGCCGCGTGCGGTCGAAGGCCTGGTACTTCTTGAGCAGGTCGTCGTACGAGATCCAGAAGGACCCGTCGTCGCCGAACTTGTGGCCCATCTTCTCGAGCCACTCGGGCGTCCACTCCTTGGACCCGTCGCTCCAGGCGCCCTTCCACTCGTGCTTGCCCCAGGGGTTCTTGAGGAGCACGAGGCGCACGCCGTCGACCTCGCGCGCCTTGAGGACCGAGTACGCGTGTAGCTCGAGGATCCCCTTGCGCTCGCCCCACCCCCGGCCCCAGACGCCCGTGGAGCAGCCGAAGAGGAAATCCTGGTTGACCTTCATGAGCTCCTCTTTCCAGAACTGCTCCTTGTCCAGTATGTCCGTGGTGTAGATCTCCGAGGTCACGCCGCCGGTCAGGTCCTCGATCCCCTCGCCGCCGTACCCGCCCTCTATGGCTTTGTAGTCTCCGTGGCTCTTGGCGTAGGCCTTCTCGAGGAGAGGGAGCCATGTCTCGTTGGGATTCTCGCATTGTGCGAAATACTTAGGCCCACGGGTTAGTAAGCTTTCAGTGAGAGTATCGTGGTCTGGGAATACCTACCAAGGCACCACTGTTGGACTGGTAGGCCTTGCGATACGCCTCTTCCGAGTCCACGCGATCACGGTCGTCCCACAGCCATCGCTCCAACTGTGCCTCGTCGTAATCCGGTTTCGTGAGATATAACTAAGCAGACGTCAGCATGTTGGGTCATCGACACAGCAGGTATACCCTGAAAAAGGCACTGAGGAGTTGACTGGTCGTTGGCTCACCTTGTCATCGATGATCTCGCTGAACCACTCCCCATCGCGATGAAATACAAACCCATACACGCCAACCTCCTGGTCGTGCGCAACACAGCAGCGCTCTATCAGCCCAGGCTTGTTACTAATGGTGCACAACGCCGCCATCAACCAGCAGTCTCCATCTCTTCCCTGACGGACATCATTCGCCGTAGGGCCATCGATGAAGAACTTGGGATCATCAAAGATGTCCACCACCCGCTTGACCGCCATGGGCCTCAGCTTACTCTCGCCATCCCCATCGGCAGCAGGTGGACCAGTGTCCCTATCAACCTGGCTCAACAGGCCCATGAACGTGCTGGCGGGGCCGGCCCCGGCCCCGGCGCCGGGCTGGCGGTCGACGACGCCCGGGTACCTATCCTTGAGCGGCGGTTCCCGGCAGTAGTCGTCGCTCCGCTCGTCGTCCTTGACGTTGTCGAGCGAGTCGAGGCAGTCCCGCCTGTTGAGCTTGAGGTCGATCTCCAGGTCGAAGTGCGGGTCGCGGTACTTCTGGTTGACGCGCCGGCACTCCTTGACGATCTGGGCGACCTTGTGCCGGCACTGTGCCGCCGCCTCCTCGTAGGACTGCTGGGTGGTCTTGGCCGGCCCGAGGGCTTTCGTTGAGGCGCGCCTGGCGGCTCGCTCGGTATGGCGGTTCTCCTGGGGGATGATGGCGGTGGCTAGCACACATCGTTAGTATACATGTGATGTATGCGCCCATGAAGGAGCTGTATCCACATGGGGATACTGAGGGGGCGGGTTGGGGCGAGCGGGTAGTGCCGATGGGCCAGGGTTGAAATGCTCTCACCTTTCCCAGGAGCTTTGGTCTTGTATTTGGCCCAGAACTGATCTACCTTCTGCTGGGGCGTCTGAGGCTCCGGACGACGCCGCCTCCCACGAGAGTTCCTCGGAGGTGGCCCATCGCTGATGGAAGAGCCGGTGACAGACATGCTGGAAAGCCCCCGTCGATCTTCACTTCTTCAGTCAACAACAACGTCGTCTTCTTGACAAAACGACACTTCTATGCGGACTCTGGCGAGTTGTGGTGTGCCTCAGGTCACAGGAAATAGCCTCGGGCGTCCGGCAGCCCCTTTTGAGAATGGGATAGACCAGGCAACAAGCGAGCCGCAGAGAAGCCCGGGGGTCTCACAAACCATATAGTATGAGGCAGCAAGTCTCACTATAGGGCTGATAAACGTATATAGGTGCAATCCCACAGCCACTGGTACAGGTTTGTATGTCGAATGAAGATTGGCTTGCAGGGAAGACGTCCTCAATACCCCAGCCTCGTCTTTCACCGTCTGGACTGGGCACTTCCCGGATTACCAAGCCGAAATCTCCTCACAAGCCACAGATGATATGAACGGAGCAGTGTGTCAAGGTCAGGCGAACAAGCACATGTAAGATTAGAAATCAGAGAGAGAAGGAACAAAAGAGAAGAGGCCAAGGAGAGCGGGGCTTCGAAAGATCGGAGACCAGAAATATCAGCAGAGATCAGCTCTATTGGCCTCAGTCGACAAGGCTGTAGCGGCTGCATCCTCCCACCTCGTCCTACCTATGCTGCGGGTTCAGCCTAGTTCTGTGCGCATCAAGCCACGCAAGCGGTGGCCCCCGATCGAGGCTATGAGCCAGGGGAACGATGGGGCTGGACAAGAGAGTTCTGGAGCCAGCCTCGACGAGAGCCAGTGAGCTAGCTTCTAGCTGCAGGTGACTGCACCGGTAGGTCGCATGCAGTAGGAGGAGGGCATGTGTCAGACGAGAGGAAAGCAACGGAAAGGGACAGGACTGGGCGCGGTTCGCGACTCGGTCCGGAAGGAGTAGACAGGCACGAGACAAACAGACAGATGGAATGGATACATCAGGAAGGGAAGAGAGGTTGCAGCCAAGCTGCAGCCGTGAGAGTAGCCAGTCATGCCCACCTGGTCCGGGGAAACACTGCATAGGCCTGAGGCGCCACGAAAGGTGGTGTTTCGACGTGCTGCAATAAGTCAGACCAGACCAGATCAGATGAAAGCAAGCTATGTGCCGTACGGCGGCTTAAAGACGAGGAGTGGACAGTGTGCCACCGACCAAGACAAGCACCATGTTCAACAAGGAGATAGCTACGCCGCAGAGGGAATGTGCAGGAAAACAGGGCTGAGAAGGATCGGATGGACCAGACAATCCAAGCATATGGGCTGAAGAAGAGCTGCACCTCCGCTGATTTGTTCCGCTGATTGGACCCCGGGTCGTTGATATCCGGCGCGCTGCGGAGGGGGGGGGAGTGGTTGGTGGTCGGTCGACCGGCCGACC
>LKEB01000035.1:266976-309062 GCA_003795295.1 Cytospora leucostoma | reverse complement strand
CAATTGGGTGTGGGTCATCCCAGCTTTGCTCCCCTTGGGAGCCTCACACGCGGTAGCTGACCATGCAGGTGTGGTGATACAGATCAGTAAGCGACGTCGAACATTATCGATTGGTCAGAAAAAGTAATCTCCGAGTTCGAGGGAGGAGGGGTGGTTGAGGTTTTCTTCTGGTTCGGGACGCTCTGCCGAAGATTGAGTAGTACCCATGATATTGTTCCCCGGGCCCCGGGTAGCCGACATGAACGACGGATGAACGACCGGGGGGTCACGACGACGGGTGGCCGCCTTCACAGCACAACAAACAGGTCAATGGAGCTGCAGTGCCCCATCGTTCGTCGTCAGACGGCGAGATCGGATTTCCAGGTTCCAAGGACCAAAAATAATCTTTCCAGCCCCTCCCGTCCCCCCTCCCCAGTCCCCAGCTAACCGTAAGACGGACGGCAATAGGACTGCACCTGCCTCCCATGGAAGTAAGCTGACCGCATATAGTGGGCTTGGGAGGGTATCTGAAAACTCACCGCTCGCGGGGAGGTATCGGCGCAGTAATCCTTAGACCACCGTAGTGCCGCCTCATAGTCTGCTTGCTATGTGAGACTTGTAGATCGGACCGTGTCCGTCCCGTCTCTCGTTGGTCTGCAACCTCAGATCAGACGACCTGTGGAACGGGTTACCTACCACCGTGTCAGTCGAGTAAGGCTGTCGAGAGAGCTTGTAAGCAGATGTTGGTGTAACCTTTCGGACATCGGGCCGGCAGACTCGAAGCAATTCCCCATGGAGGGGAGGGCTAGAGACGTCTCTGGGAGCAGATTCACAATGCGGACCGGTCGAGCAGAGCCTCCTCCGGTACCCGCAGTGACATACTCATCCTGCAGCTGCCAGCCAAGTCATTGCCAACGGATTCGGTCGACCGCTTCAGACGCTTCCTGATGCCCTTGGTAATATTGTGGTGCCGATATGATCGGATTGGTTTTACCTAATATGCAGGCGTGGTGGTCGCCTCGATGTAAGGTGTAAGTATCGTACAGTAGATATCCCTAGCTCCTTCAACCCAATCCATATATACAAAATCGCGCCGTACATGCCAACCTATGCCAGTAACACCTGCATCGGCTTATCCAGCCGGTAAATTACATACGTCCTCATTCGTGAATGAGAAGATGACTCCTTCCAGCCTCGTTGTAACGCCCGTCACAACATCATCGCGATCTTGCGCTGAGACTGGCAAATGCATCGGGACTGTGACGCCCGTTGGACCACTCCATACCCAGTGCCATCATGCTGTCCCGGCTACGGTTGCCAGCCATGCCATCCATCCCAGACGCCTGCGCGGCAGCTGGCTGAGGTGCGGCGCCTCCGTTGAAGAAGGGGTTGTTGGTTCCTGCCATCGCGGTAGGAGCAGCCTCAATTGCGTGTCCATTCGGATTCTGAGGTTGTAAAACTTGGTTTATCGATGACTGCCCTTGCTGCTGCGCTGGTTGGTGACCCTGCTGCGGCTCGGCATTAAAGTTGTTGGGTGTTGGTTGGGGTGCAAGCTGAGGCATGTTGTACAAAGCAAGTATGGATGCCTTATCGGCCCTTTGCGGAGCTTGTTGAACCATAGGCTGGCCAAACTGGTCGAAATGCTGTTGCGGCATCGGCGGAGGAGCAGCAGGCTGCGTATAGAACGGGTTGTTAACTTGAGGCGGTTGTTGCACAGGTTGACTATAGAAGTTCTGCTGGCTCTGCTCAGGAATCTGCCCCAGAGGTGTCGGCGATGTGATCCGGGTCGGGGACCGGTGGAAAGGGTTGTTCGCATAAGCACCACCTGTGGGTGTCGGCGTGAGGCCCGTGTTCAGGTTCGTCAACTGTTGGAATGGCTGTTGTTGAGGCTGGGGCGGTTGGATATTGTTCAAAAACGGATTGTAGCCGGTGTGCGTCGGCTGTAGAGGTTGCGCAGGCTGCAGCGCGGGCTGCTGAGCCTGCTGGGAGTATATCTGATTACTATTAAACGCTGCTGCGGCATAATTCTGAGGCATTGCAGGTACGGGAGACGTTATGCCTTGCTGGTAAATCACCTGCTGCTGGGGTTGCTGAGTTGGCACGCCACCGGTGTGGTGAGGGAACAGCGGCTGCGACGCGCCGAGCGCCACGTTGCTAAAGGCTTGGTTCAGAGCATCGTTTGACTGTGCTGTTGTCAAGCCGAACGGGTTGGTACTGTGGTTGAAGAAGGGGTTTCGGTTCCCCATATTCCCTGTCGACTGGGTCGAGATCGGCTGAGCTGGCGAAATGTCGAAGGGGTTCGTAGTTGCTGACATTGGCCTTGCTGTCTCTGTCCGGGACACTGACAAGCCCGCCGTGGTCGGGTTTCCCGCTGAGGCTGGTGGCCGACGAATCACTGGAAATTCATCCCTCGGGGTCATTGATGCAAGCGACCGGCCCTCAAGTCGTACTAAAGACTCTATCGTCCTTTCGAGGTTGCCGTTCACGCCCTTGAGTATAGCCTCATTCTTACGGTCATCAGAATATCCCAATTCTCGAAGCTTTGCCAGCTTCTTCTGCACATCGTCCTCACTATCAAAGCCCAAGCTCGCGCCAAAAACCTGGGATATTTTTGGCCGATGGCTATATTCCGGACTACGGGGAGCCATACGCGGATTCGAATGCGATGTTCGAGAAGCAGCATCCTTCTTGGACCTCGAGAAAAGCGGGAATGTTGATGACGCACCCCGGAAGCTGAACTTGCCCGGGGTCTTGGGCGGCAAAGGAGGAGGCGTCTCGTCGGATTCGGTACTACCCGTGTGGTGCCTCCTTGTCGCGGCGATGAAACCTTGATTCATGTACTTGGATCGTATGTATCGTTCCATCGCAGAGTCGGCTTCATCGGCGTCGACGGGGATTGCGGGTTTCTTGTTGTCCGGGTTGTAGATTTTGTTGGACGCGATATTGCCGACCTTTTTCATGTTCTGCCTTGCACGTCAACCACCAATGCCCGCTGTCGTTTCCGGATGAGATGTTGTGTTTACCTCGACCTGCTCGTTCGACCAGCCGTCCATGCTGAGTGATTTCACCTTGGATATATGTGTGCCGAGCTTGCGATGGATCGACGCGCATCGCATGCACAGGAAGATGCCCAGCTGCCAACAATTAGCCTTGTGTTTATGTTATGTTACACGGGCAAAGGTATCCGGGGATCGCTTCGAGGATGGCGTCGAGATGTTGCCAAGGGAATCGCACGTACACTCCATGATGCCCAGCCTATTTCCCGACGCGTTAGCACAATGACGGGAGACGAGGACAGAGAGACAGAGAGACGTCTACTGACCTGGATTCCGGTCCTGACAGTCGGCACATATGTTGTTCCCGGGCACATTGTGGACGAGATCCTGGAGTGTCTTCTCGTTGCGCGCCTGCTGGCGCTTGCTGAGAGTGCTACTCATTGTTGTCGGCAGGCTGGCAGGGTAGAAGTCGACTGTCGAAGGGGGAGCGTAAGCCAGGACAGTCGAGCTTCTGATTGCCGTCGGATTGGAATGTTTTGGGAGTTCGTGCCGGGCGGAAAGGGATGACGATGGCGAGAGGGGCCCCAATAGCTGGGCTGGGACTGCTGGAACTGCTGGGACTGCTGGGAAAGTCGAAAGTCGAAAGTCGCGGTATGGTACGTCAATCCAATCAAAAGTTGGGCATCAGGGGGTGATCCATGGGGGAATTAAACCAAGACCGGATATTAAGGACAGGGGGGTAACGATCGGAGGCTAGAAGGAAGAAGATCAGGTACGAGTATGGACTTGGTATTCATCGATAGTATATAGATAGCCAGATAGGCGAACATACGGACTAGTAAAGACTGAATGATATACGGTACTATTGTATTGTCCCGAGGTCTATAGTAGTGAAATGAAGGAAGAAGAACGCAACCCGGAAGGCCACAAGGCCACAAGACCACAAGACCACACAGTGCCCAGGCGTACATATACCTAAGTACGTACCTAGGTACCTAGGCTGCTAGCCTGGAGGGTTACTAAGTGCTCAGGTGTATGCCCAGGTGGATGGATGGGCCGGATGGATAAAGGGCGCAGAAATCATCAATCCCCCAAAGTCCCCCCAGATATTCGTAGCAACTACTCCGTCGTACCTACTACTTTAGGGATAAAATACCTAGGCTACCAACTTCGGCATACCGGTATCAAGACATACCGAGGTCGTCTGGTCGTCAAAAAAGCACAGGCTGCAGGGAAATGACGAGATGGAGATGGAAGATTGATGGAGGATCAACCCTGTTAAGCCAAACCATGCCAAGCCAAACCCTGTCAAGGCCTGCCAACCCTGGACTAAACAGACTATACCGCACTACAACTGCCAAACCGTCACGCTAACGTGACCTAACGTGATCTAGAAACGGTGGCGGTGGACCAGACGCTATCATAGTACCGCCGTCGCCCTTCCAACGTTACTACTGCCTGCGTATAAACTGTGAGAATCCACTCTGACAAGCAATCTGCAAGATTGACGCACCAATTCAATCTACATACACTACCTACTGTGATCTTCAGTCCCAAGCTGATCTGGGCAGGGAAAAGGGGCTACTATGTGCGATCTGTACATAGTATCATTGTCAAGCAAAGCCCCTTCGGCTCACAACCAACACCAGTTCTGACGTTCTGAGACCGGGACCATCGGTTCGCCGGATCACCGGATACCTAGGTATCTCTCTCAGTTGACATCGCCCTGAACTTCTGGCTGTCCCAAGGCAGTTACTTTCAACGTGGTCCTCGCGTCCCTCGTCCGATTTATGCTGAGGAGAGCCACCTGGGCGATTAGAGCGCGGCCATCCAGGCTCACCGTGACGACGACAGTGTTGATGGATTTCTCTTGATCTTGATCGAAATGGGTTATGGTGGCATTGGCAATCACAATGGAGTCAATCAACAATCAAATCCTACGGGCATCGATATACGCAAGTACCAGTACTGTATCATTCGTTACATATGTAGGCGAGCTCGGGCCCATCCTGGCCCGCCTCTTCCACTTTCGGCCTCGCGTGCTACTTGCCTGCTGGTAGTATACAGATATACAGATATATATATATATATATAATGGCGGTCCCGCACAATCCCTCTGCTCTGCGATCTCCCCCATGATGCCCTCTCGTTTCCGCCCTTCTTGTAAACCTCCCGGGGTCGTGTTCGAGGCCGAGCCTTGGCCGAGTCTGCAATTTCCAAATGAGGTCAGGTATGGAGTTGTGGCTTATAGAGCTCGTATTTGATTTGACTTCCTCCTCGAAGATTTTTCCGCCTCATATTCCCCCTCCCAGCAGATTAAGTGCCCCAGCTTTTCGGGACGACTACGGTCGCAGTGGGATTTGAACTTTAAAACAAAAAAAAAATTAAAAAAAATTAGAACACCACGCTCGGGTTTTCTACTTGTCAGAAGGGCTCCCCTCGTGTGACGAGTACCGGCGAGACGCGAAAATCACCGAGACATGGCCCGTGATCACGGCGCTGGCGGCCCTTACCCGTGGACATGGGCGTGGCCTCCAGTGGGGATCAGCAAAGCCATCCTGGTAGTAGAGTAAGGGAGGAAGACTCGGCGAAAGTCAAACTATCGAGATGATCTCTGTAAACCACCTTGAACGAGGCTATGCCATCGAAGTGCGCTTTCTCATCTGTTCTGTTCTTCATGGACTTGGTCTAAGCACGATGGACAAGGGCTATCACCATCTCAGTGGTCCAACACTACGAGAGATATGGCTACACGGAAGGGCCATGGTGGCCGCGCACAGGTTCCTAGCAGGCGGGCCATTGTGAGGCGCCTACAATAGAGACACGGAGGCGGGCCGCATTGGCACCGGAATATGGGACAAGGCATAGGGACCCTCGGGGGGACATAATATGTGACATATTGGAGCGACTACGGCTATCATCCGGTCTCGCCAATAGTAGCGGACGCTAACGTTGCCGGTCCCGTGTTACGTTCATATCCAAGCTTGCGATCTCTGCTCGCTACTCCTATCTCCTTCGACTATAGGATATTACCTATGTATGTAGCTACATAGTATGGGCAGACTAGTGTGAATATAGGTCGTACTCGCTAGTAGGCATGTCTCCCGTCTCCCTTTGTTAGGTCGATCCCGTCAGCCTAGTCGTCCGCCAGTGCCCCCTCGGTTCGACCTTCCTACACCGACACCTTGCTCACCCTAAGGATCTCGGCTATATAATCATGACTCTCTTCCTTACCATTGGCTGGTCAGTGTGATTTCTGTGTCTGGTGTGAGAGGCATCGAGTGTCGGATGAGAATGCTTCACCTTCAGTTCAAGGCCCTACCAGGAACTGGTTGGAGTGCAATGTCATGTATTATTGATTATACCCAGCTGATGAGTGTTAGCCAGGTGCCTCGCTGTGATGTTCCACACTCCTCCCCGTCTGGTGGCAGAGATTCTGGCCTGTCAATCGCATCCTAGTACAGTCCTTCCTCCATCATCGCCCGAATTGCATTAACCTCGTAGTCCCCAGATCGAGGAGCCCTACACACGAATGGCTTCCGCCGCTACCATTACTGACATTATATTGTTGCCAAAATGCGTCATGCCGGACCAGCCTCAGGCTCTTCTTCTTGTTGCTGCTCTTCTGCTTTCTCTCCCGGTCGGTATCTGGTCAGGTCCGATCCGGGTTTTCGACCGTACACGATATACAACTTCATATAAGTGTGGTAATGCCGATTCCTCAGGTCTCTCCTGACAGGGATGAGTGCTACCTGTATTTTCGATGATGGGTCAGTCCCCGAGGGTCGTCGCTCGAGCATGACACCGCACCAAGCCCCCACGCTCTACTATCTCGCAGAGGAAGCGCCGAGAAAAAGAAGAAAACAAAAGACTCACCTGATGCTGCTCCATAGTCAGCCCAGCGACCCTCAGCTGGTAGGCCCTCGCGATGCCGTCGATCCCGCCCGAGAGCATCTCCTCGCACCAGGTGCCCAGCTCCCTCCCCGCCGGGTCCTCGGGCCACCCGCAGGTCGGGATCTTGAAGACCTCCTCGCGGACGTCGACGAACCCGGCCTCGAGGAACCACCTCTTGAGGTGCGGCGTGACGCTGCACGGCTTGCCCGCGATCCGCGAGACCCGGTCCATCTCGTTGAGCCAGAGCCGGAGCCCGTGGTCCAGGGGCGCGCTGCCGTCGTCGCAGTGCAGCTGCACGTCCATCTCCTGGCTCTCGAGCCAGCCGCCCGGGTTGAGCTTGGCGAAGGCCTGTTGGATCACCTGCGCGCTCATGTCCTGTGGGTGGCTCCTTTGTCAGAATCTGGTTCTCCGTGTGGCAAGATGTTGTGGTGACGGGGTAGTGTTTTGCCCCTGAGGCTACTCCTGGGCAGTCGTCCCTCGATGCGGCATTTTGGCTGTGCTTGCTGGTCTCTAAATGACTCGACGGCCTGGCTGCTCGACATCTGCTATATCACTCGATAGGAGAGAACACGGGTTGTGGTCCCCAAACTCATATTGAGTGGAAGTTTTGACACGTAGAGACCATCGAGATCCAACACACGGGGGATCCGAATACACAGGACTTGCATACCTCCCAACAACCATTGGTATCCCGCGTATGGACATAGTCCAGATCGTCGTCGAGCCACTCCTCCGAGGAGTCATCGATGATGAACTGGACGTTCGGCGGCGTCTCGTCGGGCTGGATGTTGCTCAGGTCCGTTCCGATGATGAGTTCCGTCTGGGGGTACTCCTCGGCGAAGTCGAAGCACCAGTCCCCCGTTCCGGTGCCGACGTCGAGGACGCGTCTGGGATGATGGGCCTGTGTCCAGGGGACGAGGTGAGATCGGTTTCCCATGGCCCGCCTGAGTATGTCGTGGGTAACCCGTAGTCGTTCTACCTCTGCCTGGTCGTTGGGGAGTAGATACCCTTCTCGTTGGGCCGCGGTCAGCTCAGAATAGGGGAGGAAGTCGTGTTTTTATTGGGTTTTTTACTGTTCCTCGACGAGGGTGTTGACTTACAGCCATCCTTATAGGCGTGATACGTTCTCCCGTTCTCGACACGATATGCAAGAACGCTCTCGGTAATTGTTTGCGTATCCCTGGCCACCATTAAGTGAGTATGGCGGTGCCATTACATGACATGTTCTGTGCCTGTACTCACGGTACTGCTGGGGGCTACATCAGGATTATTCTGTCAGCTAAACAAGAGAACGAGATAAGGGAGGCATCGAAATTCGAAGACCTACGCTGCTCCTGTCGCTCAAAGCTTGCCGGAAGTTGAAGTCGAAGTTTTGCAGAGAATCTTGATCGACGTTGAAGAGATCCAAACTACGCCGGTTCGAATTGTCTGCCATGTTGTAGGATCGTTCTGTTTGTCAAGACTAATAATAAAGAGTGTGGCCCTTTTCTTGGAACACTGTTTCGATACCGGATCGTAGTGCCCAGGAAGAGGGAGGAGGGAGACCTAGTACAAGGCAACAACGGCCCAGCTTGGCTACTCCGAGTGACTGTTGATCACCGAGGTACCCCCGTCGGCCAGGCGAGGGAGAGTAGCCTAGCAATGGAATACTACCTGGGTAATCCCGAAGAGCTGGGTCTAGCGGAGCGTGCCGTGGGGATCCAGGGGTATGGGTTCCTGGTTGTCGGGCGAGGGAGATTAAGAGACCGCGGAAGAGAACAGATACATCTGCCGGCGCTATGTATCGTCACTCGTATGTGGCGACATATATAGATGAGTGGTCTATGTATATCCCTGTGTCGTATCAAATAACCCTCGACTTGAGCTTGTCGATCATTGTCATGACTAACAACCGCCCAGAGTCAGTCGCTCGAAGAATGGGGACCGTCAGTGACAAGACTGTCCATATTGTTTGCATTGACTGCCGTGCGAATATCGAGCGTCAAGGGAGCTTCGTTGTGATACCCACGCTTCGACAGGAGACAGCCTCATCACGAGGGCTGCATCGTTATTTTACGAGGGACAAGGCAGGGCTTAGGAGTGCCTATATCGAGCTCACCCCATCGCCAGTCGTCGAAACATCTTAGCCGTTTCACAATCCGACAAGTCTGTTTCCCAAGGGGAGGAGCACACGACAACAGGGGGACGGCGGAATAAAGTCTACAGACCGAGGGAGATCTCAAAAAGTGGTCCTCAGGAGTTGTTGATGATGCACCTCGATGTTTGGGGATGTACCTCCGTAGGAATACACAATTAACTTTAGCCTCGGTTCCTTCGATGTCCATCATGGCAATCAGGTCCGCCTTCTACATTACATGCCGCTTGGAAGTTATGCAAATGCCACCTGCTGCTTCGTTACCTCCCAGGATCCTCGAGGCGGCGGTCCTATGAACCGCTTACACCCCCCTCCCGCCCAACACCCTTACCAGATTGTCGGGACAGCAAGTACCGACAGTGTGGTTAAGTTTTCTAACGAGCGGCGCATTGATCTCGGATCTGCATGAGTGGGCCTCGGGGGTTGAAAGTGGGGATCCAATGAGCCCGTAGTGCCCGTACCCTGCCGGGCGTTGAACGCAGGGGAGTGCGCTTTTGTTTCTTCTGGCCATTCGAATTTCCGGGTGCGCGGTACCAGTGTGATCGCAATGAGTATCTTTCCCGACATATGTCCACAAGGAACATTCTGACCGCGCGGTACAGGGGCGAGACCGTGAGACGGCAATCACCTAGAGCGGGCGGCCTTTTCAAATTGAGGCAGACACAGACCACATTAGGACCCTGGAGATTATGAGAAACCTTGTGACCAAGTTCTATTCTTAGACATCTGTTCATATATGCTGTCGTGCCCTTCGCAACCCTTTGAATGATTTAACTTGCTTCTTTGGGTATGCCCGAACAGCTCCTGGCTGCCTCTCCCCTCAATCCTATCATCCTTGTCGATCGCCCCTGTGGCTGTTGTGAAAAGACTGCAGCTAGGTCTCAACATGCCTCGACTATGAGATCCGTTGCTGCCATTGCATTGACCTGCACCAAGTTTTCGTTTGGCTGGATGGCGCTAGCAAATACGGAACGAGCCTCATTGATGCTACCCTTGCCCTTGAGTGCCGTCCAAGGCGTTGCTCTTGTGCGTTTATTCACCCCTAGCCTGGAATATCCGCGCGCAGGAGATGGGTCTCAGAATTGAAATGGCCGTGGTGAAGCCGGTCCATCGTACTTTTCCTGCCCATCCTGACGTGCCCGGCAGTTCCATGTTCCGAGGACACGATGTGTTTGTAGGCCCGGTAGTCGCTCCAGCAGATTGTTCCCGAGAGATGAGACATGGCACTCCGTGGTTGCTTGTCATCATGATATTGAAAAGTCGCAGGTGATCGATGTTGGACACTGCGGCTCGAATGCTGATAAGTTGCAGATTGGCGCGGATTCTATGTCGTAGTGTCGGTCGTGCTCAGCCGAATTTCCTGGAGCCACCCTTGATTTTTGCCTCCTTGGAATCCTTCTTGGCCTTCTTTCCCTTTCCAATCAACTCGAGATGGCCGGCGCGCTCGCCCAGGAGCTTCTCCGTCTTGCTGACCATTCCGGCGGTGTACTTCTTCTGCAGCTTGTCGGCCTTCATTGATGCCTTCGCCTTCTTGACTCGGTCGCCTTTGACCTTTTGTTTCGTGGCGGTCGGCTTCGCCTTCATCTTGATAGTGCCTTGGGCCATTGTGAATGGTCGATGTGTCCGATAGATCGATGGAGACGGCTGCCGATTGTTCTTGTGGATGTGAAGATGCAAATTTGTTATTGCTCGGGTTTGAGGTTGGGAGATGTTTTGCGGAGTAGAAAATTGACCCCGGCGTTCGACCGAATGATAAGATAAGAATATGTCAGGGACTCGAAATTAGGTCTGCTTACTAAGCCACCAATCGCTCGAACTCACTACGAGCACAGAGCAGTAGGTCTTTATATACTCCTCACGCTCCATACTCTCCTCATTACTTTCAACCTTTGCTAAATTATATTAACTTAATGACCGATCGAAACGACCTCAGTGGCTGTGCTCTTACAAGTGTCGAACTTCCTCCTTCTGGCCTCGACAGTAGGTATGGTGCAAGTGATTGGGCTGTCGTCGACGAGATGCTACGTGGATGATAATTCCACTTCCCTCAAGATGAGAGGACTTGGAGGTGAATTTGCGATCAGAGCACGAACTTCTATGGGCGGTGAATCACAGTGTCGTAGGTACAGGAAGGCTAAAGAAGGCATAGATAGTCAAGTGCATGGACAGGACATATAAATATGCAGGTCTTCAAATCTCATTTAGTCCCATGTCACCTCTCTCCTTTTCGCTTCATCCTAATGCCATCTAGCTATGGAACGAAAGGAAGGTCCGCCTCGTTATGTACAAGAAAACACCTGTCTCATCTTTCAATCATCACATCATTAACCGCCAATCCCCTAGGCCACTCGAGCACTTCAAGCCCCGGTTCAACGGCATCTCCGTCCCGTCCCCTTCGCCTTCCCTCGTCTTGCCACCCTTACCATGCTGCTATGCAAACCCATGTTCATATGCAAACGAATAACCCAGAATCCTCGAGAGGGTGCGTTTGGTTGTCCACAGACAACCTTGATAGGTGGATACAGTCCGTCTGTGCTCCAATCCCCTCAATTACCACTGAATACCAACGGTACCAACAAAGAATTACTTCCCTCGATGCTCTGATACGTCTCACGGTTGTCACGCCCACCAAGCAGCTCCCGGATCCTTAGGTGCACCCTGCTCCCACCATCCGACGTGTGACCAGCACTACCGCCACCACCACCACCGCTGCTGCCGCCACTCCGCTGCTGCTGACTCTGGCCGAAGCCTGGCGTCGGCTGCAGTGCGGGGTGCTCTTCCAACCGCGGCCCCTCATCGACCGTGTTCAGCGCGTTGGCCGCGTTATGCCGGCCCATCTTGCGGAGGACGGCGTCCCGAGCCTTCTGCAGCGCCGTGGCCCGCGCCTCGGCGTCTTCGGCGAACCTGCGTTGCATCTCTTCCTGCTCCAAGTTGCGTTGCACGCCCGACAGCCCGTCGTTGACATTGTGCCCGTTGCCGTTGTGATTGTGGTTGTGGTTGTGGTTTCCGAAATGCTGGATGCTGGTGCTGGTCTCAGCAGCTAGGTCGGGAGCGGAAGAAGAGGAGGCGGCTGTAGTGCCGCTAACGCCGCTGTGGATGCTGGCATTTGAGGCTGGTAGCAGAATCGGAATGGATGCCGTGGAGGCTTTTGGGTTGTACACGGCGGGCTGAAGGAGGACGGGGAGTTGCTCCGCGGGGAGGGGGAAGGATATGTTGAGCGGTGGGGATGGCAGGGGATGAGATGGCGACCTCGGCCGTGACTGCTTGGTTGTGCTGTCGTTATTTGACCTAAGCGTCTCGTCGTCCAAGCCCATGTCCTCCTGGGGCTGCACCTCGTACGTGTTTGGGTCCAGTATTTGCCAGGATGCGTATGTGCCCGGATCGGAGGACTGGCGTGTGCGGCGGAGGAGATGCCTCTCGCGTTTCTGGGAGTTTGCCGAGGAGGTCGAGCGCTTGTGGTGGAGGAAGTTGACGAGCGAGTTCTTCTCCTTCAGTGGCTCCTGCGAGTGGGGTTGGGGAGTGTGATTATCGTTCTCCTCAGAGTGGTTGCCGTGGTCGCCGTCTTCGCGCTTGGGGTGCCACGGCTTGCGCTGTCGCTTGCGCCGGTTTTTCTTGAGCTTGGTGCTCAAGCCCTCATCGGTGGTGATGCTCGCCAGGCTCGTGGCAGGTGTTGTGGTATCCAGAGGATCCACAGATTCCATGGGATCCTCAAGCTCTTCGCCAATCTGCGAGTGCAGAGAGAAGATGATCTCATCCTTTTCATCCCAAGGACTGTGAACCGATCCGGAGGTGGTCTGGCTGAGACCCACATAGTTCTCCAGGCCTTCGATCTCATCCTGCAGATCCTTACCGGCTGCCTCCACGGCGGGACTGGGATGCCTGACCTCCATCTCATCCTCCTGTGTAAGTGTACTGCTCCTCCTCGGACCTGTCGTCTTGAAGCTTCCGTAGGGAGGAGGCGGCGTCCTCGGCGGCGGTGTTCTCGGCGGCTCGTTGCCGATACCAATTGAGTACCGGGACCAGGTGTCCGTCCTCGACCTACCGCCCTTGACGCTCTCCGTGGGCACCATCAGAGGCGCCAGCGCCTCATTCCAATTGCCGCCATTGATGAGCACGACATTCTCGAAATCGAACTCCTTCACCGTTTGCTTGTGGCTCTCGACCAGCTTCCTTAGTTGCGTTTGACACATGGATGCGTTCCTCACTTGCAGATACTTCAGTTTCCTGAAATGAATTGGGCGCCTTACTCCCGGTGGCGGCGGCAATGGGCTCATCGGGCTCGTGATCTCCTTGAATAGCTTCCTCCCGTCCCTCGGTGTGTCGAACAGCGGATCCTCTGCCAGAGCTAGCGGGCAAGGGCCCTTGTTGCCGATCCAGGTGAAGGAGACCTTCTCGACCGTGTCGGAGAAGTTGCGCAAGTAGTCATCGATGAGCCTGAGCTGGTCCAGTCCCGGGTCGCAGGGACCGTAGAAATCCCATGCCTCCACGGACACGCTCAACTTGCGGATCTGCCGCCACCGCCTCGCCGCGCCCGGTGTGCAGCCAAATCCCGGCCCGCCCTCGTACCTGAGATATAAGAATGCTGCCGGGTGCACGCCCGATAACGACAATTTGGTGAGCTTAGTCAGTCCTGCTGTGCGCTCGATGGCTATCCTCAGGCTAATCAGGGCATAGTCGACAATGTCTCTCCTATATCTCTCCCGGGCATCTTGTCCAGGTGTCTTGATGGTCAAATGCCGCAGGTTCGGAACGTTCTTTATCGCATTGATGAAGCTGGGGACATTGGTTGCAGCATGGAAAAGTGGCGGATACTGCTGTGTTAGGATGTCACCCAGTTCCGAAGTTCCATATTTGGGTCTGGTGAGTGTGCTGGTCATGGATGTGTGCGGCGTGTAAAGGTAACAGAGCTCGGACCCCGACTGTGGGTGGATGAGTGGGGGTAGGAAAGTGACATCGGAGTGCGGAAAGTAGAAAGTCAGGTGTTCGATATGGTGTCCTATCCTGCTCAGGGCCGTCACCCGGGATTGCTTGGTGAAGCTGTTAGGCGTGAAGCTGAGGTGCACCCGTTGGAAGAGCCGGTGCGTGACAAGGTTGCAACAGGCCGAATTTGCGAGCCGTACCGAGGAGATGTCGGCTTTGCTCAGGTTGTTGAAGAGCTGCTCGCGGATGGACTCTTTAGCCCAGATTGCGTAGAATGGGTTGTTTTCGGTCGCCATTGTTCTCGCATTTCCTACCTCACCCCGATTTCGAAATTTCCAGTACTCGTATGTCAGATTCGCCCAGGCTGTCAAATTGCCCAAGTGTCTGTGTCTCGGTGTGATGTCGATAAAGCGTAACCGTCGTCGTATGTCGTCTAGTCGTGGTCGTTGTAGTCGTGGTTGTCGTTATACATACGTACCGGTATACTTGGGAATTACCTGAGCCCCCTCTGTCCCAACGCGAGGGTCAGGGTGGACTCAAAATTCGAATGGTAGGAATACTGTTGACTGGCAATGGCTCGAGCAAGCCAAGCCTGCACAAGAGATGTGCGCAAAAGCGGAGAGATGATAGTATAATAGTATCTTTTTGGTGGGAAGAGGGCGGGATCGGATTCGTCCCACTGAAGCTATATGCTTCGCTTCCCGTGGGCGCGATCGGCTCGCAAGTCGGGGCAGTTCACTCCAAGATCCAACTGTTTGTCTTGTGATTGTTGTGTGATGATGGTGGTTATGGTATTGTGACCCAATTCCATAAAGGGTCAGTTTGTCAGTAGTCGTGGGTATGGGAAACGGTCCGCTCGATCTAGAATCCAGTCCGTCCAGTCCGGTAACATTGAATGGGGAAAAGTATAGGCAGGTCAAAGTAGCCGGCGGTGATCGCGCAAAGATTCAAATTGTTCCCTGATAGAGACGCAATCAAGCTCGAATCTCAACCTTCTCAGGAAGCAGAGAGAAAGATGATAGGGCAAACGGTCTCTAATACCCACATGTGAGGTATTCAAATTCGCTCAGCACGCGGCTTCGTCTCCCCATTGTTCTTTCTCTTGAACTCCCAGTCTCTCGCGCCTTCCCACCTCTCTTCTCTGTAATATTTGACTAGTACACAGTAGGGCAAGTGTGGTAACGTGAGAGTACCCGAGTACCTACCTAGGTATGCAGGCGGGTATGTACCTACCCAAGTACCTACCTTAGGTAGGTACCTAGGTAATGCAGAGCTCTGGACGTTCCACTCTCCCTTGAGCAGTTGAGTGACCCTCGCAGTCCCCCTCATCGGGAAGCCGCGACCCCTCGGTGTCGCCCTTCACTCGAGGAAGCTGGAAACGAGTGGATGGCGGTGACCCAATGAGTCACCTCGGTTGGGAGCATCGCCCTGCAGTAGCACCAGCACTTGGGTACCTGGGCATGTACCGCCAACCACCAGGGGCAAGTAGTACCTGGCACGCCTGGGTACACCAATTGATACAATATGTGACCCGCTTTCCCGCATGGTCAGGTTTCCTCTTGTCCCATATCGGCGGAAGGAGAGAGGCAAAAGAGACTGAAGTAACCACCGAGATACCATGCAGCAGCGGGGAGGATTTGGCCATCAATGATGATCCGACCACGCCAGATCACCTCAGTGGCCCTACTTACATAGCAGGCACAGATAGTTCGGCCACTAATATGCCCAGGACCCTGCGAGGCAGCTCTCGGGTCGATGGGCCGGTCTCATCGTGCATGCAGTCTAGGCCAGTCAAACGGGTCGAATGGGTCGAATGGGTCGAATTGTTTTGACCGATGTGTAAGCTCTGGATGTTTGGTTCTGTCCCATCCACCCCCCACCCTCCATCAACCCCCCCCAGTGTCCCCCTCCTCTTCCTCCTGCAGTCTGCAGTCTGCAGGCCATGGACATGGACAGCAACGGTGTGGTTGGACCATGTGTTCTCGAAGAATCAAGGAGCTTTGGAAACCAATCAGGACGTTTGGTAACGCGAAATCGACGCCACGTCAACGCGTAGACGCGGTGTAAGGCTGGATGGCTTCGGATTATAAGAAACAAGCGCTCCCGCGTTCCATTGTCCTGGGACGACCTGGGACGACAAACCGGAGGACCAGGCCTGCACAGCACTTGACGACAACAACAACGAAAGCTGGTCGCCCGGTCGAGGTCAGTCAGTCAGTCAGTCAGTCAGTCAGTCACTTAACCGGCCATCATCGCGATCATTTTCGCGATCGTCCGGATCTGCAAGGCTGGCCGAGTAAACAGGAAACAGGACTTGTGCCATACATAACAAAGTACTGGGATCTATCCATTCTGCCCAAGGTTGGAGAAAGCAACTCTTGAATTTCCGATTGATTCCATGAGAGGGAGGCCAGGACTAAATCTGGATAAGCGTGCCATGGCTCTCTCACAGGGCTCACCCACAGAGCGGTCAAATCCACACGCATGGTCCGACCTGGTACTGCCCGCCCGAGACCGAGAACACACATACGCACCATATCGTTACACACGGATCTTCCGATTGAGTACATTGCTCTATCATTCCTCCAAGCACGTCGCCGATGAAGTGAGCCTTCAGATCGCGTGCATGCCCGCCAACCCCGCCCAACACGAACCAAGAGAATTTCCACACGATAAAGAGGACGAAGACCCGCCACCTTACCACCACAATAACAAACTGCCACGCTTTCCGTCCAGTCCCCACGCGTCCCAAATCCCGTCCCGCCCTGTGATCGGCCGGGGGATCGTCCCCCAATTCTCAAAGGCCAATCTTGACTCACCATGGGCATCCTCGGACTTTCTCTCGTCCTTGGAAGAGGACGTCCCCTCCTTCCCTCCCCTGCTCCCCCACATGTGTGTACTGCAAGGTGATACGAGTGATGTCGGGCACCCCTGCCGGCGTCATGTAGCCATCTGATGTTTCTTTGTTTCTTTTTCTGTTTTGGGATACCTATTTCTCTTACGGTCTGGGTTTCCCTGCAACTTTTCCCTGCACCTGTTCGGCAGAAACAATCTGGACCCAGGCTTGTGGGTTTTAGCTTTCTGTTTTTGTTTCGAAACGGATCATGTTCGGGAACGCCCACACAAATCATATGCCGTGCAAGGTCGGCATACACTGGATCCTTTCCCAGTGCTTTCCTTCCCCTCCTTTTCAATCGCAGCCTAAGCTGCCATCATGTCATCTCAGTGGCCATGGCCATAAGGCCTCTGGACGAGATAAACGTGAACAGTCTATTTCATGCCTAGCTCGGAAGGAGAAGCAGTAGCCAGTATATGCGTCCTTCGTTGCAGTATCTTTCAAGGATTGCCAAAAGTACCGCCCCATGGGCAAGTCCAACACTTTTGGGTATCTAAGACTTTGCCCATTCGGACACAGCCGCAAGAACCGTTGATGGTCCCCGCCATCCTCGGCTTGACAAGGTTGTCCCCAGGGGTGTACACTGAGCAAGGAGTACAGAACAACGATCAACCGGCACTTGCTTATGATCGACTGGGCGCTTAACAATGCTGGTGCGGAATGACACAGCCAGCAGCTGGCAGAACCAGAACTGCCAGACAAGGACAGTACCAACAGTGCCTTCCAATGATGAGATCCCACCTCCTTCATGAGTTGTCACTGAAGGAAGTGGAGACCTGTCACCGGGGACGCGCACCGGTAAAACCCCCGTGATTGTATCACTCCATCGAGGCAGCTGCTCATCGACGGGTCTCATAACGATGGTGCTGTACGTTCAAATCCAGACTTCTGGACAGCACAACGACACGGCAACTGGGTGATACCTCACATCTCACAGAGCAAGAATCCCCTGACAGATGCAGCAGCATCATCATCATCACCACCAACAACCACGCATCTGATAGTTCCACACCGCTTTCTCCGGGTCATGATCGGAAGGGGGGGATTTGCAATCATTCGTCCCTTACTACCGGTACTGTACGGCCTACCTATTAGGTATCATGCTGTGCTCTCCTCTCCACGCGAAGCATTTTCTGGTCTACACTACACAATGAATATTTCCGTTGCTGATCGGCTTCAGATGGGAACTCTCAAGGACAGTGGCGGCAGAAAAACAGGGAAGGTGTATTCAGAGACGAGTCAAGTCCCCCCCTTCGCCGGGCATCCGGGAATGGACGTCGATGACAACAACAATAACTGCGTGATAAACAACGCAGAGGAGAGAGGGGAGATGGCCTCATGCCAGCCATAGAGAGGGGCTGTGGGGTAGAGACCATCGGCTTGCGTCCACGTCGCTTATCGGGGCCGTCGGTGGAGTGGTCGGACGGGACCCATCAACATGGCTGTTCATCATCATCATCATTATCATCATCATCGATGATATTATAAATTTAGACTAGCACCTTGCTTTAAGGGGGAACTGTTCGCGGCCAAGTGGGCACATCTTTTCCCGTCGCCGGAAAGCCTTGGAAGAGGGGTAGATGGGCAGATCCTAGGTGAGGTCTGTAGCAAGCAGAAACCCACTACTAACACCGTAGGAGTCGAGGCTCTCCAGGGTCGACCGCGTTGCTGGTGGAAAGGTGGATTCAGGCCACAAGAAAAAGGCAAGAAGGGTTCACTCGAATGACGAAGAATTGGACGACCCCACCATGAATAGGCAAGGATAGAATTGCGGACAAAGAGGAGAAGAGTCATCGTCTCGAGCCCAATATCCCAACCTCGAACTAACTTCACGCTGACCTGTATTTATGAATTGTTGACTCACAACAGTCGAGATGAGCCTCTCTTCGCCCTCTTGTCCTCTTACCCTTGCCCTTGCCCTTGCCCTTGCCCGCGAGGTCGCGAGAGAGACGGAGGCAAAGAGAGGGGGGGGGAATGGATGGATCTCATGGGAAATGGATCCCCTCCGCCGCGCTATGCCTCGAGTTGCTTCCTAGCAAGATCCCAGGAGGAAGCTTGTTTCCCATGTAATCTCATGGCCCTTTCTACAACAACAACAACAATAACAACAACGACGAGACAATACATGATCAGTCCGCATCAGCAAAAGATAGAAAGGACAGAAATGCTGACACAGCAAGACCGTGCCCCAGCTCGCTACCCTACCTATCTACTAAGCAGGCCATCTCCCAGGCGATCTGGGATTTCCGATCCCCTCCGAGGCAGCGTCCTGATTGATGCCGTACGTATACGCTCTCAGAGGGACTGGCTACCTAGGTAAATAATTGTCTATATTGGGCATCTCTCAGGTACCGTACTCCCTAGGAATCGGCTTCCTGCCATGTTTGTTTGTATTGTATACCATGGGCGAAGGTAAGGCCCAAAGGTATGATAAGGTGTCTTTAACACACCACGATATGTAGAAGCCGAGGGAACAACAAACGGTCCAGTGAGCCAAACTCGTCATGCAAGCTTCGCATTCGATGCGACACACCCATCATCCCACGGTGAAGGATGCAACCAACGACCAACAACGTCTTATGTGGTGGTTGCAGGCCGGAATCAGCCAACCGATGCAATTGGTACGAAATACATTAGTGTGTATAGTGTTTGTGTGTGTGTGTGTGTACTACGCTGCTGCTGCTGCTGCTGCGCCTGCGCCTGCGCCTGTGACATCCCGCACATGGCGACACCACCATTAGCCCTTGCCCCCCCCCCCTTCCCCAGCCACCACGCCTCCCCCCCCCAAGCCTGCATCCCCCAGCTTTTCCCGCAAAAGAGAAACGCCGCGCCGCGCCGCGCTGGGCTCATGCATGGAGGCTGAGCCTAGCTGAGTCTAGCTGAGCTGAGCCAGTCCCGTCGCGACGGGGCGGCGACGCGCCGTACCACATCGAATATCGAGACGCGCCCGCGCCCGTGTCCGTGTCCGTGTCCTTGTCCCGTGTGGCACACCCGGGCCGTGACGAGGTTATTAACTAGATTTAGTGGTAATGTTGCCCCCAAGCATCCATCCATCCGTCCATCCCATTGACTGTCCTGTCCTGTCCCGTCCTGAAACCCTCCCCAGGGGCGAAGTGCTTGGCTTGGCTTGGCTTGGCTTCGCCCTCATGCCGATCCCCTCTCGAGCCAGAAGTGCTTTGCTTCCCAACGCCTGCGCTCTTCCAATCGTTCCTGACGAACTTTCTCCCAATACATCATACAAATGAGACCATCCGTATTGGTGCAGTCGCCTGTCGCATCGCCCAGCTCGGGTACGCTCATGTTCGCGCCCACCGTAGAAATACTAGGCTCACAAATGTGATGATGCCCATCTCGCACCTCCGCGCGACGACTGGGAGACTATAATCTTACACACTTTTTTTTGCATGTTTGGCTTAGTATGACCTTGCAGCCCTGAGTGCATCTCGTCCACCCATTGATAGCCCTAACAAAGATCCATGATGAAACGCCGGCTGTTTGTAGCATGCAGAAAAGCATCTCACTCAGCGTCCGCGAGCTGCATGATCAGCCTGGCCGCTAGATCCAGGAAGGGGAAGGGGCTCGTGACCTCCTTCTTCTCCAGGATCTTCCCATCGGGCGTTTCGTACCCGTCGCACTTGAAGTCGACAAGGTACGAGCCCGGGTCGGCCATTTCGTAGATCTGAATATCCATGCGCATTGCCACCACTTGGTACTCATCGTCGCCAACCTTCACCATAGAGGGCTCCGGCAAGAGGTCCTCGGGCACGTGTGAACCCTGACGCAGCTTCTCCGTCTCCCACCGCACCTGGATGTGCCATGGGTCGGCCGGGAGCCTATATATCTTGGCGGGGTCAGTGTTGCGACTGCTGGCCGTGCGGCGGTGAGCACGTGATGCCTCGTCAGAGTTCTGCTCATCTTCCTCGCCGTGCAACTTGTCGTAATCTTCATCCGGGACCCAGCTGCAGCCGAGCTTGGACAGCGACCGATAGATGACGCCTAGGGCTTCCCATGGCGCGTTACGCGATCGGATGCCAAACTGCCATTTGGTTGCCTTGGGTTTCTTGGGTGGGTGCACCGGCGTCATGCCCTGTGGTCTCTTGTTGGAGTCGTCAAGGCGAACTTGACTACGCGTATGGGGTTTCAGGCGTCTGAGGCTTTCCTGCCGGTCTTCCTCAGAACGCGGCTGTGTTGGTTCTGGTACAGTAGGAGGCAACTGGGGCTCCTCGATACCAGCCTTCTCACGCTCCATATAATCTTTGTGGTAGGCAGTCAGACTGCTTGGCAGTATACCAACCTTGGAGACATAGGGTCGTGGTGAGGAACCGGTGCCATTGGATGCAATCGATCTGGAAGAGCTCGCAAGCGGGCTTGCACCCGTTTCCCGTTCTGTGTGAAGAGCCTCCATTGCTGAAGAAACCTCGTTAACATTGGGCGGTGACGGAGGGAAGTACGGATTGTTTTCTCCAAGCAGGGCTGTTCAAGTGTCAGTCACAGACAGGGCGCAGGGTCACGATAGATCCCCCGAACGGAGAACGGCCTTTCTTCGAGGAGAAAGGCAGGTGAGAGCTGGAACAGAAGATAGGCTCCAGGGGCAGGGAGTACTTACGGTTAACCTGCATCAGCTTGTTCTCGCGGACAATCATGTACGCGTCCTTGATGGCAGACGGCTCGGCAGCCTCGAGCGCTTCCTGCACATCCTTCTTGCCGTAGCCCATCGTCTTGGAGATCTTCTCGGTAACCTCCTCGTGGAGTTTTTCCTGCACCTTGGGAGAGGCATTCGGTGCGATATCAGATGGCCTGATTGCCTTATCTGGATCGATACCAGTGTTGAGGAACGGCTCGGCGGGCGGTTGCAGGTACTCTGGCAGGTTCTTCATGAACCATGGGTCTAGTCGTATCTCTGGAATAGTCGCGCGCTGGACGGGGTTGACTTGCAGCATCCGGTTGATCAGGGTCGCAGCACCAGGGCTCATCCATCTAGGTACGGCATAGGTTCCTCTTGCGATCTTGGCGAACAGGCTCGGGATGTGCTCGTCGTCGAAGGGCAGCCTGCCGACAAGCAGGACGTATAGGATGACACCACAGCTCCAGACATCGACCTCAGGGCCGGCATACAGCTTGCCCCCAATGACTTCCGGCGCAGCGTAGTTGGGACTGCCGCAACTCGTCTTGAGGAAGTTGCCATCTGTCATGATGTTGCTGAGACCGAAATCGGCAATTTTAACGTTGAGGTGGTCGTCGAGCAGTAGGTTCTCGGGCTTTAGATCTCGGTGTACAATCTTGTGTCTGTGACAGTACTCGACAGCGCAGAGCATCTGCTGGAAGAAACGCCGCGCCTCATCCTCCTCCATACGGCCGTGTTGCACGATGTAGTCGAACAGTTCCCCGCCGGCGTACTCGAGGACCATGATGATCTCGGTCGAGGTCTTGATGACAGTGTACCTGGTCAAGGTGGTCAGCGCATGTGGACACGGGGCGCATCAGGAGGAGACGACTCACAGCTTGATGATATGAGGGTGGCGGAGCAGCTGCAGGTACTCGATCTCGCGCTCGACTCGGCCGGCCATGTCGCGACTGATAAGCTTCTTCCTCGAGATGATCTTCAGGGCGACCTGCTGGCCAGTACCCCGGTGCACGGCCAGCTTGACTTTGCCAAAGGAACCCTCGCCCAATGTCTTGACGATGTTGTACTGGCCGACGCGGTGATCTGACCTGACCTTATCGGGGTTGGCCCCCGCATTCGCGACAGAGGCCATGTTGGAAGGGTGGTGGCGTTCGCCGTCCTGGACGATGATGTCGGGGGTCCTCGGGGGGTTGTTGACATTGATGCGGCTCCTTCGCATCTGAGAGGAGCTCAGGGAGATGGAGAGCTCGCCGTCGTCTATGGCGTACTGGCGTTGAGGAGCCATTGCCTTTGATGATCTTTGTCGACTCGCAGCAGCACCCGGGTTGTTGGTAATCTGCTCTGTCTGTGGCTGCAAGTTTCCTGTTTGGCCGCCGCCAAGTTGGACGGATGGAGAAAAGGGTGGGATCGCTGACAAGGATGCCCAAGCCTTCTGAAGGAGGTCCCACCTAATAAGCTGTACTGCGTACTATGCAGCAGTTAACCTGAGCGCTGCCTGTTTTGCCGACTGGTGTTTCAGTCAGTTGATTTCACATGCCTGAAGTCGTGTTGCTGGGTCTGCTGCGAACAAGGGACGGCAACCACACACAGACGCACACACACACGGTGTGATGATGTGAAGGCTGCCCTTTCCGCCCGCCATACTGGCAATATCTATCTGGTTTGTTGTGCAGATGGATTTTGAATGACTCACCTCTTGCACACACCAAATAGTCACCTGTCAAATGATCACAAGTGAGCGACGACGTATTTCAAATGCTCTTCGGTAGTTGATCCTGGAATTGTGATGGAAAGCTGAGCGGATGGGTGTTGTCGCCGTCACAAATGGGGCACGCGCGGGAACCCTTGGATGACGCCCCTAATGAGGGACCGAATCTGGAGAAGCGGGGCAACCTTGGACCACAAGCTAGAGAAAGGAGAGAGATCGATTCTCAAATGACGACCTATCGTTTAGTGTCTACCTAGGTAGTGGCGTTTGAAAAGAAAACGGCTTTTAGAAAGGTACGGCAGGCAGTTAGTTGGGAGAAGAGACAACTAAGATTCCGGGTGCACATATAACTAAAATCTACCTCGGTAAACTTGCTGACAGTTGATGTCCCCCGAGTTGGAGTTGGGGTTCAGGGACAGCAAGCAGGTCCAGGGAGGAGCGACCAACCAATGCTAAATATACCGTAACCACATGCAAACTGTAACCAACTGTAACTTCCACATGCTTTGCTGTTTGCTGTGCTGTTCACTGGTGTCGCTAACAACCTTTAAAGTACGGGAATCGTACGTATATATAGCTCGACGTCGGACTTACCAACATGATAGTTCGGCTTCAGACATCGAAGGCCGCCTACGAACTCATACTAATGAATGGTTTATGCCTCTTCGATGACAACGAATCTCGGTAAGGACGGGGTCCCTTAGCACCGGCTCACCACACAAAGATCACCATCCTGCGTCGCAAGCATACCTAGTACTGCAGGATTGAGTCGCCAGGGAATTTAAGAGATTCCTACCCGCCTACCAAATAGTGTACATGCGTACGTAGGTAGATACTCTGAAACTCAGCTAGGAGAAGACTCCATCATATCCCGTAGTATGGCTCGCTACTTACCACCAAGACAACCGCTCTGTCGTCTACACTACATGAATACATAAAGGCGGCAAGGAAAGCAGCACGTCATATTCGCCCACCCGTCATTACGGTAGTGTAGAGGACAGGTTGTGCATCGCCCACACACCTCTGCAGATCGCCGTGCCTCGCAATGCAATGCCGATTCAGCGTCTCGTAGCTGGGGGGGGGGGGCTCCATAAGGACGCGGACCGACTGCCAACCCCTCCGGAGACCTGCTCCATCCCGTCCTCCGACCTGCCGACCTCTCATGCCTACTAGAGTAACACACCAGGTAGGCAGGCACGTATGAGACGGTATACGGCCCGTGCCGAGAGGCCGACTTGTCGTCCCCCAGACCTAAGCTTGACACACGCAGGCGCAGGCGCTGGCAGCTCTGGACGTCAGCATGACACCCCTCTGTGTCGCCCTGAACTTCCCCTTCTGGGGCTCTGTGATACAAGATAGGCAGATAAGTAGAGACTAAGTAGCTCGGCGTCTCGATCCTGAAACGTCCCCCGACGTGTGCCTCAGATGCGAGATCGTCCAGGTCTCGGACCCGTCCCTGTCGCCGAGGTATTGTACACATACTGTAGTCTCGGCTGCTACGGATCGAGGTGGCGATAACGACCTCATGGAGCCCACACGCGGGGCGTTCGAGGTTGCACTGCTTGGAGGAGAGGTCACTTGACCCCATCGAGTCTGGGTGAGGTGACAAGCGATCGCATTTTCTATACATATTTTCTATCGCTATATATGCCCAGGCAGGCCGGGGGCGGTGGGGTATCGATCACATCGATTAACTAACACCGATCACCAAGCGGTGTTCATCAGCGATGAGGTGGTGATACCTGAAGGGGAGAATCATTCGTCATTCCTCCTCGTATGTTTTCCTGGCCGTCAGCTCCCGGAATGTATAACCCCCAATGTGTGCCGGCCTCCACGCCACAGTCCTAGAAGACTCCCTGCTGCCTATTGCACCCTCCATGTTTCACCGGTGCATGTTAAGCAGTCCCTCGATGTACTTCCTGGTATCAACGCCGATCCCCTGCGCCAGCCGGCTCGCTCCATCGCCCCAGCCCGCCCCAGTGGCCACCACCCCTGTCAGGCTCACGCTCCTACCGTGGCCGGCGTGGTCACTAGCCTTGCGTATGAGGATGATCTCCTTGCTGACCGAGCTCTGCCGCATCTCCCTGACCGTCGATGCGGTTGATGACGAGCCCGGCGTCTCGCCGCTGCCCTGGTCGCCGTTGACGCTGCTGCTGCTTCTGCCGTTGCTCTCCTCTTCCGGGGAGGCTCTGTCCGTCTCGGGTGTTGTACCGCCGGCGGCCGCCGCCGCCGGCTTCCTCTCCAGTATCCGGTTCCAGACGATCCACCAGCCACGGCTTGTCTTGGACGTCCGCTCCAGCTCGGACGGGTCGGCCCTGGCTGCGTTGTACACGTTCAGTATCTGCATGTGCGTATTGAGCGCTTCCACGCGAGACCAGGGTGACTTCACATCTCCATTAGGGATCTCGCTCGCGTCGGGGATGTTGGGGATAGTGGAATGGACGGTGAAGTCTTTCGGGTCCCAGACAATGTCATAGATAGCCGTGGCGGCATTGCCCACGTCAGGCTTGTCTGGCCTGTAGGCCGTCGAATTGCCGAGTGACTTCCTGAGCGGTGCGATCTGGTGGTGCAGCGAGCGGTATAGCCCGTGGAACTCCAGGGACTCGGTCCGTAGTTCGAACAGGAAGGTGAATATGAACGGCTTGACGGCGTAGACCACGACACGTAGCTTCTGCGTCTTGTTCCTGTCCTGGCTGTCGAAGGTGGCCCTCTCAGAGTCCACACTTGCGACCCTGTTGGATGGTTCTGTGTCCTGACTACCAAGACTGGTCGATATTTGCGACTCTCTTTTGCTTTCTGCTTTGGCTTCCAGCTCCACGGTCAGCGTCCTGACCATGTTACGGGGATTTGCGTCCTGGTGTTGCAGATGTTCCAGGAACCGCCTCTCGTCAGGCTCGTCGATCAAGCCCTCTTCGGCCTCGCCCGTAAGGCCGATGAGGAATCGTCCTGCCGAATCGTCGCTCCTCGAGTTCCGCCTCTCCGGTGATGGGCTGGCCTCTTGTGTCGCGTCCTTATTTGCAGACTGTCCTCCCAAACTCCAATACTTGCCATACCCCAGCTTCAGGTATTCCATATACTTGTCTATCCCACCAGCATATTCCTGTGTTGTGTCAGGTGCCTCTTGGGCAGTAGCAGGATCTGGCGAGCCCGTTTCTGGCTGAGGTGAAGGCGCTGTGCTGGCGGGTTTCCGCTCTGTCCTTGGGGGTATGAGACTAGGAGGGACATGCATCGGCTGGTCTGCCTTGGACTTTGTTTCAGGCTCCTCTGGTTTGCGAGACGCTCTCCTAGGTCGGCGAGTCGCCTTGGGACTGTCAAATACCCCATACGCATTCTCGCCCCAGGTATAGATGTCTTCCATCCAATGCGTAACGTTACGTATCGAGTTCCTCGACAGAGCCCCTACGCCCAAGAAAATCGCGCCATCCTCGGCTCCGGGCTCCTTTGTAGTCCCCAGCCATTCCCCGTCTGGACTCAGCCCTTCCTCCTTGGGCTTCTCGTCCGCATCGCTGTCCCCAAATTTGGACACAACCAGATCTACCAATCCCTCTGTCCTCCCGACGAAGCCTTCAAGTACTTCCCGCTCGCCGCTTCCACGCTCCTCCTCGCCCACTCCGATACCCAACTCACCACTCGCGGCGACCTTGACGCCACCGAATATATTCTGAACGGGGTTGCCGTGCAGAAGGACATTCCAGGTGGACAGATACAAGTCCCAATACCGCCCCAGGTTGCTCGCAAACCTCTCCCGCTTGACCCTGACGAACAAGGCACTCAGAGAGGAGTCATGGTGAAGCAGGAAAGTGGAATGCGCCCTGAGGAGGTCCTGTAACAGCAGGCAGGACGGCTTGACCTCGCGCGACGAGTACTCGTACTGCCGCTCCGCAGGGCCGGAAGCATCCTTGGGCCTGTTGGCGCTGCTGGTGGGCGCAGGCAGCGGCAGCCGAGTCAAGTCGATGCAGGCCAGGACCCACCAGCCCGGCTCCAGCTCGTGCAACACGACCCTCGTCTTCTCCGTCTCGATCGTGTCCACCGTCTGGTCGCCCGAGAAGCTCTTGGCGAAGGTGACCATGCCCTGCGCGAGGCCGATCTGCCTCAGCCTCTCGTTGCGCTCGACCTGCGACACGTTCTCGGTCGGCCTGGCCCGCCGGTGACGGCGGCGCTTCAGGGTCTGCGCGTCCAGTGACGAGTAGTAGACGATCTGGTCGTCGAGGGTCTCGTCCGTGTTGCCCAGGCTGGGGTTGAAGATGGCTAGGAAGCCGACCTGGGCGGGTTTTATGGCTGCGGGTGACGCCGCAGCAGCTGCTGTCGCTGAGCTTGAGGATGCCATCTGGGGAGCGAGAGCCGGCGGTTCATCAGCTTGTGATGCTAGGAAGGGGGGTTGTAGAGGTTCCAGAGGAGGCCCGGGATATCATAGACGAGAAGAGACGCAACGCTGCGACCTCGAGATCTGCATCATAGGCTCTACCACGGAAAGCACCCCTTGCAAACTTGGCAAAAGTCCCAAGGTATCCTTATGACATGAAGGACAGGAGGATCTATGCAGAGTTGGGCCTTGGAAGTTCAATGAGGTCGGTCTCGGTCTCGTGGATTCCAAGGTTGCCCTTGTCGTTCAGGGGCCACCAATGGCGTCATGACTGCCCGGGTGCTCAGGTGCCTAAGTACCTAGCTCCGGGCTTATTCGGTGCACAAAGTGTAGCGCTGGGCGGTACCTAAGCTCCTTCCAGGGAGTTACGGATCCTCTAGTGGGCACTTTCCAGGGGCAGCTCCAGTACCTTTTGATGATCATTGGAGCCCCACGGGACAGCCCTGGAGAAGCTTAGGCTGCACGGCGGTGGTGCAACTGAAGTCAGACACAGGGGCGGAATTACGGTGTCTCGATTCCCGGTACGTTCATAAGTCTTCAATCATCGTGTCCCGTATCATCACACTGACTTGCCTGTGTATTCGCCCTGAAACAGGACAGGTTTGCAGGAGAGACACAATATTTCGGCAGATATGAAAGGTAAGAGCGAGGAAGAAGCACGAGAAACGCACAGCGCGCGACAAAACGGATTCACTGATCCTGTATCTTGAGGTTATCACCGTTCTGCTTTAAACCTTTACTGTTCTCTTGCCCTCCTCGAGGACCGTCTTCGAGATCAAACCTCAGTAGCGTCTCCATCTTGGTCTGCCTCGCCAATTCCCCCGGCCTCCAGCCTGTCCTTGGCCCTGTCTACCTCCTTCTCCCAGTTACTCAGTCCTACGATCACCCACTCCAGTATGCCCACGAGATAGAGTGCAACACACTGTCCCACCCAGAGACCGGCGAGTCCCCAGCCGTGGAAGGCGAGGTATATCCCGCCGGGGAGCGCGCCGCAGTAGTAGCTCACCAGGTTCACCAATGCACCAACCCACTGCCTCCCCATGCCCCTCAGCACACCACCGCACGAGCCGTTCAGCCCGTCCGCGATCTGGAAGAGGGCCACGAAGGGCAAGACCTCCGAGACCAGCCTGACCACCCTCTCATCGTCGTTGAAGATGCGCCCGAACACGTCCTTGGTGGCCATCAGCACCGCGAGTATCACGGCGCCCATGACGGTGCTGAGCACCGCGGCGCAGTGAGCCGCCCGCCTGGTGCCCCCCGGCTCCCGGGCGCCGAGCAGGTTCCCCACCCGCGCCGAGGCGGCGACCCCGAGCCCGAAGGGGACCGTGTTGATGACCTGGTCGGCCGTCATGATCACGCTCTGCGCGGCCAGCGGGACGGTCCCGAGCCGGCCCGCCGCCAGCGCCACGACCTCGAAGGCCCACCACTCGGTGCCCACGTGCACGACGCCCAGGAGGGCGAGGCGGGCGAAGGGCCAGAGGTGCTGGAGCGCCTTCCTGGGCGCGAGGCCGCCCCAGCACTCGTGGCCCCTGACGAGGACGGTGTAGGCGGCTAGGAGCAGGAAGGAGAGCCAGTAGGAGATCCCCGTGGCTAGGGGCGCGCCGTAGAGGCCGATGTTGAAGGTGTGGATGAAGAGGTAGTTCAGCAGGGCGTTGAGCGGGGATGTGATCAGGAGGACGTAAGTTCCAGGACCGTAGATCTCTGGGGTGTTGTCAGTGGTGTGCACCCTCCTGTGACCGTTCCAAACGTTCGAGGTGGTGACTGGGTCTGTTCAGTGGATCGACTTACCCTGGGCTTGTAGATATTTCTTCAACGACTCAAACCACACGTAACCCAGGCCTCCCGGGATGAGGCACCGGAGGAACATCGCACTCTGTACGCAGATATACTCCTCCTGGCCCAGAGCACGGAAGATGTGCTCCGAGAAGCCCCAGACGACGGCGACGACGGCATAGAACAGGGACAGGACGGCGATGCCCCTCTGCAGGAGGACGCCCAGGTCGTGCTTGTTCGCCGACCCCGTGAAGGAGCTCGAGGCCAGCGTGTCCAGCGCGGTGGTGCCGCCCAGCCCTATCAGCCAGGCCGTCGACATGGCGAACATGTAGGAGAAGGCCGCCGTGGCGAGGGCCTCGGGGGACAGGCGGCCCACGACCAGGACCGAGACGGTCTGCAGCGAGTTCTGGAGCATGTAGGCCAGGATGACCGGGACGGACGCCCTGGTCAGCAGCCACACCTCGGCCAGCCATTCTCCCCATGGCGGGAGGGGGCCGGGCTCGTCGGTCGGCTTGCTAGGGGGGTCTAGAAGAGGTGTCTGGTCCGTAGACGAAGGCTTGGGGATCAGTGCCGAGGTTTCGGTGGGCATATTCTCGGTAGAGGCCGCCGACCTTGATGCCGACCTTCTGGGCATGATTTTGGATTATATCCGCTGAGGTCTGTTCGGCTTCAGGGGTTGGGTAGACGTTGCACAAATACTCGAGTCTCAGTAGCCTATATCTACCGACCACGGCATCATTATTTTCGAGACAATCCAACCAGAAAGTAATAGTCTTATACAACCAATCCACCCCAGAAGAGCGGTTCGAATGTGGGATATTACAACATGGCTCACATCGCACCTCCAGACGATCAATGATGAGCATCCCCCACCTCAAGAGTGCATGATGGCATTGATTGATGGCATTGGTTGACTAGGATCTCCCCCAAGATAAGACTATGTAAGCCTCATATCTATATCTACGCAGGCGAAAGGATGAGACATCGGCGCCCAGTTGCCGGGCATACTATTTACTATGTGGTACCCCGGGACTCCGGCTATCCCCCGATACCGCTCTTCAGCAACTATTGTGGAAGATCCATTGACAAATGCGAGGGCAGTTGAAACCCGTTATCTAGACTGGCGCCCGTCCACTCGGCTATTGTATTTTGGCTTGTCGTTTTGTGAGTGGGAGGTGGTGGTGCCGCCTTACACACGGAACCCACAATCGTTATGTCAAAGGTTTCTGTACTGACTGACCTGGCTTATCGAGGGTTGGCCGTGATGGTGCATCGGAGCATCGCTGATCGACCGCTTCGGCAAAAGCCTCCAGCGTTGCTTCGAACGGCTTGGCAAGCACGTGACTTGGGGGAGGTAACGACCTTCCGAGGTTCATCCTCATCTCGGCAATGGCAAGAGGGAGGCTACGCTTGAAGTGGGAGATCGTGGGGGTTGATATGGTCGTGATGGTGTTGCCCACTTGTCGAAGAGATAGCGACTCGGGTCATCCTCTCTTGGACACAAGCACTGGTCGCCGGGTGAGAAAGGGACTTATAGCCTCAGTATAGCGAGGCCGTCTGACATTTTCTATACATGCTTATTGCCCATGTAGGAATATCGTTGATGTTCTCTATTCTCAAATAAAATAATACAAGGCCTATCAGGCTGGGAGACAGACTCTCCAAATCAGGGGCAGCTGTTTGGCCAAGAGGTCCCCTATGCTTGTCCAGACTATCCGCCAGACAGATAGCTCACAGTCGAACCCGTCCGTCACCAAGAACTCGCGCTCGCGCTCCCCTTCATAACCTCCAGTGCAAACTGGAGACGGACCCCTTTTTGATGATGCTGCAACCAAGACGCCCAAGCCCGCCAGGGTGAGCCAACATGCCGACTCTCTCCCTCCCCAACCCATCTCAAGTCTTGCCGTCCGCGACCATCCCCACCCCATCCGGCACACCAGCACGCAGACCCCCCAGGACCATACCCAGAGCCCTCAGCAGCCCCCACCACCTGCACCTGCACCACCACCCGCACCCCCCTCCCCCTCCCCCCTCCCCCGCGGCCGTCCAGCCAGCCACCTAGCGAGCCTCAGCGCGCCGGCCATGCCCCTCCCCGCCGCCTCCCAGCTCCCCCCCCCGAGCGCCGCCTGCGCCAGCCCTGCCTCGAGCGTGCTCTTGACGAACCGCTCGTGCGGCGTGCCCCTCGACGCCGGCGCGCAGCACAGCACCACCCACGCGAGCACCCCCGGCGCCGCCCCGCCCCTCCACCCCCGCGGCGGCACCCGCCACACCGCCGCCCAGAGCCGCGCGAAGTCCTCCTCGCCGCAGACGGCAGCGTCGCCGAGCGGCCGCCGGTGCATGATGGCCCGGGAGTAGATCAGCGCCGACTGCCGCACCGCCTGGTATATCATGTCCGGGGTGTTCCCCTCGTCGTGGTCGTCGTGGTCGTGGTCGTCGTGGTCGGCGGCGGCGGCGGCGGCAGCAGCGGCGGCGGAGGCGGCGGGATCCGTCGGGTGGGGGTGTGCGGGATGGGGGTGTTGAGCCTCGTTGCTGAGGTACTCCGCGCCGCTGGGGAAAGAGTACTCCCTGGGATGGGCGCTGCTACTACCACCACCGCTGCCCCTTGGCGACGAAGATCCGGTACCGGGGGAATAGGGATCCCGCGGGCTGCTGTGCTGCTGCTGCTGGCCCCATGATCTCCTCCGCGGGCCGGAGGACACCGGCGATGCGTGGTTCCGCTGTGTCCCGGGTGCCCGAGCCGGAAGGGCGGAGATACGGTCGTGGATCCAGCGGGAGGTGGTCCGGATCTTCTGCAGGTCCTTCTGCGACGGGTCGTCCTCGGGCAGGGCCAGCACCAGCCCGATCAGGAACCGCATGTCGTCCAGGATCCGGGCGGCCGCCTCGTGGGGCTCCGCGGTCACGGTTCCCAGGCGAGCGTCGAAGGGTATGAAAGGTGAGACCAGGGGCGTGGGGAGGGCGGTTCTGAAGGGGAGTTGTGGTGGTGGTGCTGCTGCCTCGTGGAATTCGAATGCCGGCCCGCCTTGTAGGTATGGCTCTATCTCGAAGAAGAGCGCGATCGTGATATCGGTCCTTTTGTTTGGTGTCAGTACGGCTTAGCCGTGTGTGGGAAAGAATAATCCTGGGCCACGATCAACTTACACGATCACCAGCTTGGACAGCAAGCCGCCCAGCCCCAGGTTAGAGAGCCCACCCCTCGACCTCACCATCTCCCTCAGGCCGCCGAAGTGGGCCTCGAGCTCCGTCCGATCGCCCCAGTGCCACTCGTTCAGGATGAGCTGCGTGACCCCCGCGATCGCCTCGTCCGTCGTCGACCCGGTGGTGCGGAGGTGCGTCTTGAGCATGTTGATGGCCGCGCCCTTGCGTGTCATCGCCGTGGTGTTGTCCACGATGCTGGGGCTCGCGTCGTTGAGGAAGCAGGCGGAGGTGTAGATGGCGATCTGGGCTAGGAGGGGGCTGTGGAGGCAGAAGGGGACGTAGTGCTTCATGTAGAGGTTCGTGCTGATGTCCGGATCGCCCCCCAGGGACGCTTTGTAGCGGGAGATGAGGTTGACGACTTGCAAGATTCGCTAAGGCGTCAGCTGGGGATTCTGCATCACGACCTGGAAGCAGCCGGAATGGAGACTTACAAACTCGCAACAGCTCCGCGTTCAGCCTCGTCGGCGGGATGGGCACGTGTGCCTGATCGATCCCGGGGACAGATGAGGGCGGAGAAGTGAGGGCGCTCTGCTGTTGTACTAGCCAGGACAAGATCTCATCCGTCCTGCCAGGTTGCCACCGTTGGATGAACTGAGCGGGTAGCGCGTTCCTCCTTTGCAGGAGTATAAGGGACTCATGAACGGCCTCTGTGTGAACTGTACAGCTTGGCCCGCAGGCAGGCGATGCTGAGGGATCGATGCCCGCTCCAGCTACGGCCGCCCAGAGGCCCTTCCCGGAGTGATTAGATCCTGACGTTGTGTCTGTGAGGAGATGTGTGCCATAGTTGGCACCAGGCCAGTAGCCCTGGTTCGGTGTCGTGAGCTCCCAATAGGTTTGTTGCTGTGGTATCGATGGCATGATCAAGGGTAACAGCGGACGAACGATGCCATCAACGACAATGTGTTCATCCTCCTCGAAGGGAGCCGGCAAAACACCAACAGACGGGATCGTTGGCGGATTCAGCCACTCTTGCCACTCATTGTGCCTGTATGAAAATCAGAGACGTTTTAGCAACATCAAGAGAGGCCATGGAAAACGAACCTGTTGGTTCTGGTCTTGTATTCACATACCGGCTGGGGGTATCTTCTCGCGCAGTTGCTGCATGGCTGGCCTTGGTTGCACTGCGCTCCCACGTCAGTGTCTTACTGGAGTTCGGAACTGTAGCAGCAGATGAAAGTTGGAGAATATTCCCCGGCCTCGAAGGAAGAATCTTCACTGGAAAGGAGGTGTTCGTACCCTTTGTTTCCGCCTTCTACACTCACTACACGATGTGGGTGTCCTCTCCGGGCGCTGGGCGCGCCCCGTGGTGAAGTTTGTGAACTCCGACATGGTTCCGGGCACGGTAGAGAATGTTTCGAGCTATCATTCCAGAACACCTCGACTGATCAAAAGGGCGAAGTGCCTTGTTGTCACCTCGTAGCCGTGCAGTCTGTCTGGGTCTGTACCAGAGACGTTGTGTCAAGGTTGGACGTCAGGGGCAGCGCTGGCGCTACGTCTTTCACTATAGCCTCGTGATATGCCCCTATGCGGTCGATGACAGATCCCCAAATGAACCAATTATTTATTGAAAAGTAGACAACTCGAAGACCAAAGCTGTAAGAGTGATAGAGATATGCAGCTCGAGCAAGGTGTCAACTCTCTGGAGCCTTGAAGGAGAAAATCTCACAACCATGACAGCAAATTATGAAGCCACAGCCTCTCCTACTGCCTTTATTGCAGGCACGAGGCACTCGTAGCGCTGATTCGTCACTGTGTATTTTTAGTCAAGTGGGCAGAGCAGGATAGAGCCTCAGCTAGGAGGTTGATAGGTCGACCTCACCGCTACCGATCCGTAAGCAGCATATCCTTCTATCCCCCCTACTCCCTACCCTCAACCCCCTTCCTTCTTCCACGGGGATCAGCCACTGGAGAGCATGTCGTCAACAAGTAGAATGACGGTACGCCAAATGTGTCTCGGTGGTTGCCTCTGCCGCTCGAAATGTGCCGGACCGTCCACATAGTCGATGGCGGCGCCCAAAACAGATCCCAAAGCGAGCTCGCTCAAGCCACGCGGCAGGTGCCTAGGAGGGCGTCGCACCGAGACCTGCCCCGGTTGTCGACGGTAGGACACAGGGCCTGGGATTCCAGGAGAGCGGTAACCTAGCGCATGGGAGCCGGGCCCTTGTCCTGGCTCCCCTCTCTCGGTGTGTCGCCAGTGTCTGACAAGTATTAGCGAGGGTGGCTGCTCTTGCTTACCAGGGAGCTGGCGCTGCCGGAGCGAGCGGAGGCTCCCGCGCTACTTTACTGACTTACCGCCGCAAGGGGATACTTCCATGGTAAGATCCGTGTGGGTGGGAGAGTCAGAAGGGGTGATGAGCCAGGGGAGTCCAGTCCACACACACACACACACACTCCTCCAGCTGAACGCTCCTCCCGGACTACCGACTTGGCAAGCCCAGATGGTGGGCCCGGTGAGAGGACAGCTCTACGAGATGTGGCGTCGACTTCCTGACAGGAACAGGGCGGCCTGCTGCGGTAGCTCACAGATACACATCATATAGTCTCCACAGCTTCGGGGAATTATTCTCAAGGTGCATGAGAGAGGACCACCAGTGCGGCGAGTAGGTGGGGGACCTTTTGAAGCGTGCAGTAGTCTCTCTTTAAGCTATGCGTGAGACAACAGGACTGAAGAGATGCTACTATGCCCTTTCTTCCTTGCTCTCTGCTCTTCGATGGATATGCTGAACGTATTGTAGTGAGCAGCAGGATGAGGTCCAGTACAGAGGATGTGCCTCCTGCAAGCAAGGTGCGGGCGACATGCCAAGCCTGCAGCGGTGGACGGGCTATTCAGCCACCAGGGCTGAAGATACTTGCATGGGCTGATATTGGTCAAAGGAACATTGCAATATGACCTTGCTGCTGCATAACAGGGGTTACTGCTACATCCTCTGTTAGGGCCCCTTGGTCGTGGCAACAAGGCTCACAGGAGAGCCGAGCTGCATACACAACGACTATGTAGATGCTTGACCTTGTTTGTTGAAGCAGAGCAAATGATTATTGAATAGCAACGTCGGGAAGGCCATATTATGTGCCGCCACGCATGACTGCCGGTTGCAGCGTCAGAATTCGAGCTTTGAAAGATAACTACATACTCGGCGAGTGTGTGGTGAGGTCAGATTCGAGCAGTGACGTTGTAGGCTGACGAGACCAGAGGGCACCGGAATCCGTCGAGGCATACCTAAGCAGGTAATCGTGGCAGGCATCACAACATGCCGAATGTTACTCAAAACAGTAAACATTAGTGAAATTTGCTAGATCGTTATACACATAAACATGTGTTCCGAGTTTGGTATCCTTGAAAAAATTTGGAAAAGTCCCCAAACGCCACGATTTTTCTTTTCGGCCCAGAACCCCCAACCACTTGACCCCCTGTGACATGTCACCCCATCTAGTCCCACAGCCTGGTATATTTCATCACTTCGCACCTCGCATGTCAATCAACGACCGTGGTACACCGGCTTCCTGCCGACTGGCGGCGGGGGGTCATCGTCCGGATATGGCGGCGCAGGACCCACTGGCGCGGTCCCAGAGCGCCGTGGCGCACTGGTCCTCTGACTCTCAAGAAGGGGAGTCTTTGGCGGCAGTGGCGGAGGCTCGACCCGCTGTGGTTGTGTGCTGTGGCTTTGGCGCCTAGGGCGCTCGTCCGACGACACGATCGCAATTTTATCCGTTCCTGCCGCAGTCCGGTATTGGGCGGGCGTTGGTGCATGTACCATAAGATCATCTTCATCTCTGTGTAGCTCAGTAGCTGATGCAGAAGCCGGCGCTGATGGTGGCCTAGTACCGCCGCTTGGTGGCGTCCCGCGACGAGGCGCTGCCGTAGACGGATTTAATCCCATGACCGGGGAAGGTAAAGGCTGGCTCTGCGGTATCGTGGGTAGAACTCGCTCATATGAGCTTCGTGGAGATTGGTGACTGTTTGGAAGTGACAAATTCTCGGTCCCAGATTCATACGACTGTCGGTCGAATGAATGTGGGCTAGGCGGTGTCTTTGGTGTTGGCCATGCTGCCGGGATTTCTGCGGGAAGCTCGACCGCAAGAGGCGATGAGATGTCAAATTCGGGCAGCTTATACTTCAGTTCCGCCTCTTCGCCGAGTCGCTCGAACCGCAGCTTCGCCCGGTGAATCTTTGCCAGCTTGGCTGCCGCATCCTGCACCACCTTCCGCTCCGTCTTCTTTGAGAGATACATCCTTGTTGAAGTGCTGATATCTGAAAGTCGATTCCATTCGTTCATGCCGAATTCTCCCACCCCAACTTCGACGTTCAGCCGGTAGTAGACCTCGGGGTTGACGCCTCTGTCGGACAGGTGTTGTTTTTGCATGTACTCATGGGTCTTTTCACAGCCCTCAATCTTTTGGATGAGTCTCCTCTTCGCGTCAGCAAAACCTCCCATAAATCCCTCGTACCACTCGTGCTTGTTTATATCGCTGCCCTTGGGCCGTCTTCCTGTTCCAATGCTGAGGAAGACACCAACATCGCGCCCAGGCCACTCGTTCACTACAGCTTCGTCGAGCGCCTCGGGGGATGGATTGAATCTTCCATCGCCATCATCGTGGAAAACGGTCTGGCCAATTCGAATAGGCTTGAATGCCAGCCCAATGGCGCAAGTTGCTCTCCCTGCCTCCCAGATCTTGCAGTCATATTCCGGAGCAGGTTCCCTCCGCGAATCGTACGATCTCAGCAAGACAGCATCAGCCCTACTAGATGCGCCTTTGTAGACCGCTGTCAAGGCACTGAAGATATGTTAGTGTAAGTGACGGCAAACCATAAGCAGATGGTGAAAGCTTACGTTTTAGTCCTGTTCTCTCTCTCATCGTAGAGGCGTGCATTAGGGCTACCTCCTCTCCCAGTCCAGACCGGCCGAGCCGTCTGAGCCGCAGGGCTCTTGGCACTGAAACTGACCACGCTTGCGTTACTGGCATGCCGCCTCGGCTGGTATGCGCTCGACCTCCAAGCGCTGCTCAACGGGTTGAATACTTCTGACGCGGTACCATCGTCACCCTCGTTTTCGGACGTTGTGTGTTGGGCAACTGCCTCCTTTATCGCCTCTTCCAATTTCGAGGCCTTGAACAGAGTCGTATGTGTCGGTATGCCGAGTATGGTCTTGTCCGTCTCGAAGACCATGCGCGTGAGTCGGACGTAGAGCTCCTTGCAAGTTTCAAGATCCAAGCGCAACCTCCCCAGCATGATCGCGATCAAACCGCCCGTTCCGGTCCCCACAATAAGATCGAAGTGGTCGGCGGGTTTGGGTATCTCGTTACGTTTCGGGGCGCGGCCCTCGATCTCGACGAAGGTCCGGTGCATGATCTCCTGGATTATAATGAACATGCTGTACCCTCGAACACCACCGCCATCTATACCCGATAATGTCAGCGCATATTCCAGCGTCGTTATCAAGCAGGGAAGTGCGAGAACATCAAGTGGTTATACGTACCTAGCGACAGTATGCGAAGGGGCGGACCCTTGGTGGTATCCTTCCTCTTCAAACCAGAATCCATCGGTGCCAATATCCCACGGTTTTCCGATCGTGTCTGAAACAGATGGAGAAATATGTGTGATTGCAGAAGTGCGCCGTGAAGTTGACGTCGAGGCACGGTCGAGTTTTGGGAACAATCACGGTAGATCGGAATTGAGCGGCGCAGCACGGGTTAGGCACAGGCGCAACCTGGAATGCGTCACAGGACCCGCTGAGTGACAGGGGAGGGGGGAAGTGCAGGCCTCTCCAGAAGTTGAACTCTGCAGCAATAGAAGCTTGGGCCGGGCGGCGCGGGGGTGTGATGTACAGTACAGTAAGGGGAAACGGCCAACGCCACAACAGGGGTCTTATCCGTGTCCAGGCGCCTTGAAGAATCAAGGTAAACAATCTTCAACGCCTCTTGAGTGGTCAGGTTTCCAAGAGATCGCCCACGATGGAGAGATGCAAGGCCTGGTCAAGCTGAAGGCAAGACGTCAAGATGCCGATCTTGAAACCAAAAAAAGATTAAGCGACCTGCAGAGCTGTCTGGCTGTATGAGTTCTGGAGATGCGGATACCGTGTGAGAGGAAAACACCAGGTCAATAAAGTGGGGTCATCCTCGAGATTGTTCCCTACTGGAGAAGTATTGGAGGTTACTTTGTATGAGTAGCGTCCCGCTGGGTGATCAACAATAAACAAACAGTGGCTGTGCTGCTCCCGTCATCGGTTCCTCAAATCGCCGAGAGGCCTGCGATTTGCATACTTACGATGACAGTGAGTTGTGTGAGCAATCAGCAAGCCTTTCCAGGTTTGTCTTGTCACGGGGTCTGTGTTATTCCCTTCAAAGCTTTGAATAGCTACCTAGGTATCATATGTGCTGCGTTCATCTATCGAGTATACGGTGCCTTGTATGCCGTCATGCCAAGGGCAGTGGCCGAAGCGACGTATGGCCCAAAGTCAAGTTGCTAGAGCCCATTCATGCCAGCTCTGTATCCGTGGATGTTGTTTATAGCCAGCCATGGTTCTATACACCTCTGTCACAGACCTTTATTCGCTGAGTGCCCGCCCGACCACAGACTGCCCGAGCCCGAGCTACAAGGTCAATTGTACCCAGAGGCGTGTGGGATGGCCAGGATGGCTACATACTATTTGTTCGCTCAATACGCAAGGAGACCGCAGACAAGGTTAGTGATGGAGTCCCTCTAAATCGTGGCTGAGCCAACGAGAGCGACCTCGGATAAGACAGTTCCGAGAATTTGAGCAGTCATTGGGCCTCGAAGTCGCCACCCGGATGGTTGTACTTCATGTACGGAGTATTGTATGACCGGTCCTTGACCGCCGTGCGACTTTGGCGGTCCGAACTCCACTCCATGGGTCAGCGTGTGTCACTGGTTTGGCTTGGACTCAGTTCTGGTTCTGCGCCATGGAAAAATTTCCCAGAACATTGCCATGTTTCGGGCCATGGGGAAGTTTTTGTACCTTGTCTTCGGCTCCGACAAAAGTGGATCTTTACGAGGCCGCCTCAAAACCTCTGCTTCTAGTGGTCATGCAGGCTGGGCAGGTGGATGTGGTCTTGTCTTCCTCTCCACCTCAGGATACGAATATTGCTGACAGGTTGCTGACAGACAGGAGGCTATACCGGTATTGTTATCTTGGCGGATGACTGTAGTTTCGTCGCTCACGACATGATGGAGGTCTACAGGCGCGTGAGCGACAACGGATTGCTGGAAAGATGTCCGTGAAGCAAAAAACAACATCGCGACCCAGCTCTGCACGAGTTGTGCTAGTTGCATACTTTTGTCATGTTCGACCTGGCCATCCTTCTACCTGAACGCAGCTTATTGGCAAACGCATACATGCTCCGTAAAACTACAACAGTAGGAACCAAGATACCTTTTCACGCTGCCACTCCTGCAATGGTGCTCAACAGGACATATATCCAAAATTACCCACGGAGGCACTGCGGAACGATGACAATGGACAAGCAATGACAAATGGTTTCAACGCGTTCCGCCCACAGCACGCCTCACGAGCCAGCCATATGAGGCTATCACTTGTCAAGCCGCAGGCCAGGATTGGCTTATATTGATGTCTACTCTTGGGAAGTCTGGAAGCCACACCCATAGCAGAGGACAGCAGCCGGAGGCGGGCTCCGGAGGCAGGACCTTTCGGCATTGGGCGCGAGCGAACGCGCTCCTGGTCCATGGCAGCGACCTTGAAAGCCAACTTTGTATACATAAGTCAACCAGCATTCCCGGCCTAAGACGCGGCGGGTAGTGCCCCAAACCAGCACTGGTAAGCTACCTTTTGGAGAATGCGCTCACGACAGCAGGGCGGGTTTTCCTGTCTCTCAGCCACATGATTACGGTTCTCCTTCCCTCCTGGCTGTTTCTGCACAATGTATCTTGGAGACTTCAAATCGGACCGGAGACGGAAAATCTGTGGTGCGTCTGCCCTCATGGTACATCAAGCCGCCCCGGAAGGGCCCGGAAAGGGCTATCAAATGACTGGCATCGTGACCCGGGAACAGCGAACACCCAGTTGCCAGTGTCACTGAACTTCACTGTGCACTCGATTGATGGGTGGAACGGGGTCACCATAAGAAGAGGGCGCCTTGCTTTTTGCTGCGCCGAGCTGGGTGATACACCAGCTGACACAGATGTTGTCGAGACGTCGATCGAGACACTGTCTTGATCTACCAGATAACATGCAATGCTTCGAGCCCTCCCTCCCATGATGACTGCTGGTCGTCTAATTAAGCTTGTTCAGACTTAAGTGGGATCCGGGCCCGCAACATACGAGCTGGACATTGGGTTTGCGCCTACCACACAACTGAACACTTCATCTTCAATCAACCCTGAGAGGGACGGCCAGTCGTTACGGCCGCGGCCTTCCGAACATCTCTGCTATTCAACTTGGCTTCATGGCGATCTTTGAGTCTCTTGCCAGCGGCATCAACCAACTTCCTCTTGTAGAAAACCCACATACTGGCTCGCTGTTCGGTTCCTGTGGATCATACGTGGTAAAACGGATGATGAGCAGTCATCTCCTGTGGACATATCTTTACGCCTGTACCACTGCATATCTACATAATGAACATCAACTCATTTGATCTTACTTGGGCCGCGACTGCGGTGATGTGTCATCAGCTGCCACCATCAGGCCGGCAGGCCGTGGAGACGGTCTAGACTCCGAAAGACCGAAGCACCCCACTGCTCTGACAGGCCTTTCGGACAATTCCACCGATCATCCTGGAGCAATCCCGATTTGTTGCATGATGCGCAAAATTGCATTGGCCTCGATGGGCAAGGCCATCTGGTGGGCGCTGGCTGTAGATACAGGCAAGACAACCTTGGAAGGCAGCACATGCCAGGACAGAAAGGAGAGGGAAAGACAGTATATGCATATTCGATGGCGAGTGAGCGTGTTCTCTCATGCGCTAGTGAGATATTTCGATATTTCAAGGTCCCAATTGACTATGGGACTCTTTGGCCTCGGTATAAGACCTGGTCGACGAAGGCGGAATATTGAACGGGAAGGCCGATCGACAAGCTCTAATCCCCACTGGTGCCCACTGATGCTACCCCCAGACTGGGGGACCCCAGAGCTGTCCCGCTTATACTGCACTGGTAGACTGATACAGTCCACTACCTAGCATACTGTCCTACCTATTAGTGCGTAGTCTGGTAGTGCCCCGGCCTCCTTCCCTGCTTCCCTACTGCCCTGCACTCCAGCACCACCTGGACAAGCTCATGCAGCCCTGGCAGCACTGGGAAGAGCCCAGTTGTGGAAGGCGCCGGCCCCCTGCACCGTTCACGGTCCTGTTACAGTACCTGAGCAATTCCCGATTCCCATTTCCCATTCCCCATTTCCCGGCACTCGACCACCGGCGCGCCGTTCCTCCCCCTTCCTTCCTGCCGCCGTTACTGTCACGTTGCTCCCAAATCATATCCAACGTTTGTACGAGCCGGTTTTTGGATCTGCAACAGCGATCGACCTGCCCCGACTGCTCGTTACCATATGCACTTCTTCATATCCATGCTCCCTTCAGACATAGTGGTGTACCTAGGTAGCTTCTTCTAGCACACGCCGCCGCCATAAGAGACCCC
>LKEB01000035.1:252554-266957 GCA_003795295.1 Cytospora leucostoma | reverse complement strand
TATTTCGGGCGGCTCAGCGACGAGGCGAACACGGCATCCGGAGCTACGCACAAGGCACACGAGCGCGGCATCTTGCTGCACCTTGCCGTCCGCCAGTCGTGGGACCGAGACCGATCGAGACGCCTTCGAGTTTTACACGGACCGATATAGTGGCCTGCATACTGGAGCTGCCTACCCCGCGGTAGACGGTAGTCGTCAACTCCTCACGAACACAGTTTGCCGCCTCGCGGAGTCGTCGTGAGCGAGTTCTCGTCATTTGAGCTTGTCCTTCGCTACGAGCGATTTCTTCGTCGCACGGACGAGAATGCAGGCTGTGCGAGATCTTTACCCAGGCTCCTCATAGTCTGAGCAATTTTTCGAAAGATGAGGGGGAAAATACGGATCGCCATCAGGGAGCAACTGGCCTTGCTGGTAACCTTCCTGCAAGTTCTGCTGCCCCCAGCTGCCCATATTGTAAGCGTCAGTGACAGCTAACATGTGGACGACTCAGCGTACTCCTGGCCCTCGCCGTTGTCTCTGTGCCGACATGGATATTTGTCAACAACTTCGTCCAGGGCATCGAGTCCGATGCTCTCGCTCTAACGGCCTCGCTGAAAGCTACGCGCATTTCGTCCCAGATAGAGCTGATATCGACCACTTGTTCGACGATATCTACGAGGATACTAATCCAACAAGCAGTGACAGATTATTACCACGGAAACACGAGCGCCTCCAACTGGGTTGCTGCTAAGGAGGACTTCCAAAGCGCCCTCGGTTCCGGTGCCGGAAATTTGTATCAAGTCAAGGTCTTCTCAAGAAACACAACTGGTCCGAGTTATGGTCTTTTCAATGTCACCGGTAGTTCGACTCCTAGTATCGAACTCCCTTACGAGAATTCCGCCGGGTACAGACCATTTATAGGAGATGATGATGGGGGCTTTCCGCCTTCGTTGTACCCGAACATCACTTACAACGATACGGGCATCCCCAGCTCGAATTTCCCAGATACAACTCGATTTGCGGCCTATGCATTTCCTGATGTCCGCCTCAGCCAGAATGACGGTCTCTTTCTCGGTCCTCTTGTGATCAACGAGTCGTTTGCACTGGTCTCGCTGACTATTGTTAGTAAATTTCAATGCTTCGGCCTTTCTTGCCATATTGTCTCCTGGCATGTGATGATTGATTAGGAGCCACCGTGCTCTTAGGTCTTTATCAAGCTCAGGGGACAAGTACCTTCGATATAGTGGCTAATCAGAACAATGTGTAGCCAATGAGATCGACCACAGCGACAGGTTACATTTTAGGGTACATGACGGTCGTCGCGTCTGGGAGTTCGTTGGTCGATATCATGTCAAGCAGGGAAGGGCTTGGTGAAACCGGCGTTGTTCTAGCCATTGGCCCTGTGTCCGCATCGAACAGATTCAGCTCGTCACAACCGTCATCCAATTCGACATATGAGCCATCTGACCTACAAGCCTTTGGAAACCTCCAGGTCCAATTTCTGCTTCCCCCGATATCGCCACCGAGTGGCTCGGATCGACACAACCACCGAGATTACAGTACTGGCCACTACAATGAGCCCTTCAGGCTGCGGGATTATCCAGCCGCGATGACCGTTCTATCGACACAAATCAGGGCCGTAAATAATGCAAGTGCTCGCCTGTGGACAACAAACGAACAGGGAGCGCGTGTATCTGTTGGATTTGCTCGGCCACAAACCGCGCTCGTCAACTGGGCAATACTTGTGGAACAAGCGCGATCTGAGGCGACGGCACCGATCAAGACACTGCGCGCCATCCTACTAGGCTGTGTTTTTGGGACAGTAGGTGTCGTTATACTGATCATCTTCCCATGTGCCCACTGGAGCGTGCTCCCAATCCGACGGCTGAAGTATGCCACCGAGAAGTCCATGGCTCCGCCAGGCTACCAGGACGAGCTCGAAAGGTTCGGCTCTTACGAGCAGGGCCTAATTTCCGGAAGTACCTCCAAAACATCTGTCAGGGGTTTCTTTGCGTGGTTGTCTTGGAAGCTTCGACAACGCCGTCGCCGTTCGATGCATTCGGAGACCGAGGTAAATCTCAACCGGCGCCGAGTGTTCAAGATACCCGGCAAGGTTGAAGGCCATCCTCTTTTTGTCACCGACGAGTTGACGGAGCTTACGGCGGTCTTCAACGAGATGAGCGACGAGCTCCTGAAACAATACACGTCATTGGATCAGAAGGTTGCCGAGCGTACGCAAGAGCTAGAAATCAGCAAAAAGGCAGCCGAAGCGGCAAATGAGAGCAAAACGTTATTCATCGCCAACATTTCGCACGAGCTCAAGACGCCTTTGAACGGAATCATGGGCATGTGTGCCGTTTGCATGGAGGAGGACGACATTGTCAGGATCAAGCAGTCTCTCAAGACGCTCTACAAATCAGGCGACCTTTTGCTCCACCTGCTCGAGGATCTCTTGAGCTTCTCCAAGAATCAGATCGGCCACCAAATTAGCCTAGAGGAACGAGACTTCCAACTCGGCGAAATTCGCTCGCAGGTCCTCTCCATCTTCGACAAGCAAGTAAGGGAGAGTCGCATCACGCTGACAGCTGACTTTGTTGGCAACGGCATCACCGATCAGCCTGCCAGTCCAGAGCGACCTAGTCTGGATAGGAGGCTCCCTGCTATCGCCGGACCTCAAGGGTTGGGCCGTCTGAAGGACATGTGTCTATGGGGTGACCAGCACCGAATCTTGCAGGTTTTGATCAATCTAGTTGGCAACAGCTTGAAGTTCACCCCTGCGGGCGGAAAGGTCATGGTGCGGATACGATGTGTGGGAGAAGCCGATCCGAGTGACGAAAGTAGGGCTTCGTCATTCTCCAAGAATTCGAGTCGTCCTGGGCGCAGTCGCCATCGACTTGGATCCGGCTCCAATTCCGTGAGCTCCAGAGGAGCCTCGTCGTCCATCGTGCAGTCCCAGCTACAGAAAGGTACGGCGTTGGCCATCAATCCTGCGGATCCGAAGTCGATTGTCCACTCATTGGCTATGGACTTGCCCGCGACTCCACCACCGTCCAATGCCAGGACGTATCTATTCGAGTTTGAGATAGAGGATACTGGTCCTGGTATACCCGATCACATGCAGCAGAGAGTGTTTGAGCCATTTGTCCAAGGCGACCTGGGTCTAAGTAAGAAGTACGGCGGCACCGGACTTGGGCTTAGTATCTGTTCTCAGCTAGCCACACTCATGGGCGGCCAGATCTCGTTGAAGAGCACTGTTGGGGTTGGCACGACTTTCACAATGAGGATACCGCTGAAATACACAAAGGATAGGTGAGTGATATCCTGCTTGAGTTTTTGATCAGAAACTAATGTGATGAACGACAGGCCTTCCAGCACAGCATCCAGTAGCCATAGAGGCTCAAGGCCAACAAGTATATCAGCCGTGGATGCTGAACATCGACGCAGCTCTGCGATGGAGCCACAGGCCGCTGATGAAGCTACCAAGGCAACGCCTACGACTGGGCTCGATAAACAGCCTCGGCTTGTGGGCTTGAGCCAGCCTTTCTTCGCGGCAACCAAGTCCAAGTCAAAGCGAAGCGATGAGGAGAAGATGGCAGTTATCAACCAAGCTATGGAGAGGAAAAATGGACAAGGCAAGCTGCGCGTACTGGTGGCAGATGACAACAACACCAACATCGAGGTTGTCAGCCGGATGTTAAAGCTCGAGGACGTCTACGACGTCACGATTGCCAAGGATGGGCAAGAAGCCTACGAGTTAGTGAAGGTGAATTTCGAGCGCAACGCGCGCTTCGACGTGATCTTCATGGACATACAAATGCCGAATCTCGACGGCCTTCAAAGCACTCGCTTGATTCGCAAGATGGGTTACAACGCACCTATCGTTGCACTCACGGCATTCTCCGACGCCAGCAACGTCAAGGACTGCATGGATTCAGGAATGGATGAGTTCCTGGCCAAACCCATACGCAGGCCAGCACTGAAGAAGGTGCTCCAGAAATTTGCTACAATCCCCGAGGAGTCGGAGACGGCGAGCGTGTTGACAAAAAAGACCACGCCGGATAGATCACCAAATCCGGGATCGGGGAAGAAAGATGTCGGATTCGTGTCGGCCACGGAGCTACCGCCCCCTGCTGATGATGGGCGTCGCATCAATGGAGTGGCTTTCCCTGGGAACAAGTGAAGCACTTTTTAGCGACATGTCGAGTGTGTTGTCTTCGGTGTCCACTTACTACGAGGCGACAGACCAATCAATGAAACATAGCCCGCACAGGAAGGCTCACTGCGTTGGCGCCACCCCCAAACGCACGACGAAATACCTCGAGTTCGAAAAATCAATACTCTCTCCAATGAGTTCAAGCTAAGCTTGAGACGTGGCGCCAAGCGCCACGATAACCACATACAGGCTCTTTTGCCATTTTTGCCAGGCCCCAGCAAATGGTGGTGGCTGAGTTTAATTGTTTTATATTGTTTTTAATGAATGTGGCCCCGCAGTTGGTTGGAGAACTGGACGGGGCTTGGAGACACGGTCGAACGGCATGGAACGGCTTGGAAATGGTCGAAGGAAAATACGAGGATCAGGGCGTTATGGGAGTTTTGATCCCATGATACACGTACATGGGGGCGTTTTATGCTATGATACACATACATGGCCGGTTTTTGCCATTTTGTTTCGCGGCCAGGCATTATGTCTGGCGCTTGGGGTCGGCTTCACTGCAGATAGGCCTTAGGAGGACTGGAGCGGGCGAGGTTTTCGTGCTGATATACCTGGAAGGAGTTTGCATATCTGAGCAATATTGAATCGCGTCTGCATAGGTCCATGTTGGAGGACGGTTGAGGTCTTGAGGTCTAGCTCAGTTGGGCTGACCATATTGCTGCTAGCATAGCACTGGGAGTAAAAGCACAAGGAGTGAGCACAATCGAGCGGAGGAAGAAGCGACGAGGAAGAATGACGAGAAAGAATCGAGAGAGGCGTCTTATTGACAGCCATATGTGTTGCCCTTTCCAGCTCACCTGTGAAATGTGTTACGCATCATTGCCTCTGTTGAAGTGCCCCTTTGGTATGCCGTCTCGGCACGTATACCTATCATACCTGAGCACGGAAGTTCCTACCATGAAGCCCCTGCACAACGCTTCGCCCCCTAAGTCCATGTCAATACACACTGGTTCTGCCGGATAGACGAGGAACTTATCAGGTATGCAGTTCAGTTACAGATCGTATGACGGAACCCCTTTTCCCTTGTTTCTCTTGGTCCTGGGTCTCTCTCTTTCCTCTTCCAACCCCCACACTCGAGGTGACGAAGTATTGTATGGCGACGAGGGCGCAGGTCCTTGGCCTTCTAGCAGCTGAGAAATCCTCCCCCCAAGACATCCAGGACCAAACTGGAATACCGCGACGTACGCCTTATAACTGGCTAGAAAAGGCCATGCCTCTTGGCCCCGACTCAACAGCCCCGTCCCGTCCTAATCCAGGGTGAAGATAATGGGCCAAAGGAAGGATGCATCGTAGAAGGGTTGCACTGCATTGTGGGAGATTCATCACACGGTGGTTGTTACCCAACCTCCGCAGGAAAGTGGCCTGGTCGCTATCCGCGGCCCAGTGTCCCCATGGATCATGGTCATCGCACTGGGCTCGGAAGAACGGATTCTTGCGGGCATTTTCTGAATCTCGTCAATAAGTAGTGACTCTTTCTGAATTTGCAAAGCCATCCAACTATTGTGAGAAGATATCTGGCTCGCCGATGGGCAGAGTTTCGAGCCGAGCAAGCAAGAAGGCCTGGTCGCGAGCACCGTCGACAGCCAGAGGTCCCCTACCTAGGTTCTGTGCGTGATGCTAGGCACAGGCGGGGTGAGATGCTCTCAGGGGAGGTTCAGGGCGAGAGATCATCTACCTGGGTCGGCTTCATACCACAGACTCATCCTTGCTGGCCTTCGTTTCGGTATGTAGTTATCACTGGCCTCATGAGGGCCTGCGGTAGATTGTTGGTCGAGAGTGAGGGCGTGGACATTGCAATAGATAGGAAATTTCGAAACTCGAAAGGCAACTGATGACTCAAGTAGGTATCTTCGTTCGCTTGCGAAACTGGGTTTGGGAGGACAACATCAAGGCTGAGCTCGAGCTGTCTGGGACTTCATTGATTGAAATGCGGTTGACGGAAGCGGACCATTTCGACATTTGGGTTATGCAAGCCATTTCCTTGCGGGCATATGGCATCTTGAAGAGGCCCGAAGATATGGTTTGGATCTCGCTTGGATCTCGCTAGGACCTGAGGCCGAGAGTATGGGCATAGCTGCATGGAGTGTACTCGCGCGTTCGTTGGTGTTGAGGGAGCCCATCCACAGCAGTCGCCAGCCAGCCCTTGAGCTTGTCATCTTATCAGCATTCGAAACTGTATGGGGCTTGAACTTTCAGAAACAAAACGAGAGGCACAATTATGAGCCTGGCAGGAATCGAACGCAGAACCTCCCAGTTCATCAAACCCACTTGCGCCTGCCAATAGACTGCGTCCTATTACATCGTCCCCGAACATCACCCAGGTCGACCGCCTAGCTGCCCACAGCGTCAGCCGCACCGACTACCACGATACAATGAGAATAAACGAAAGCAAAACAATAAACAACAATGACAAAAAAAAAGGTTACCAGCCCGCAAGCAGGCTTGGCCCAGTCAGACAGAACATCGCTCGTCGCCCCGGGTCCTGAAAAGGTCCCTCAAGCTTCTTCTAAACCAATGAGCGCCCGACCGGATTTTTGGCTTCAACAACGCCTAGCCAATTTCGAGAATTGACATCATTAACGTTACCGACTACACTAGGTAGCCGGGCAGTGCCCCCGTTAAGTAACTGGGGTGGTAGAGGCCTTTATAAGTCTGCCTTGGGGGTTCTGCATCCATCTGATCTTGTAGGTGGCCACCTGCGCACCTCCCAGCAAAGTCTGCGCGCCAGCTGGCACCCTTCTGGCACCACCACCACTCCCCGCCCTTCCCCCTCCAGTTCCATTGGGGCGATGCTATCGTCAACTGGGAAGTCAGTCATGGTTTGTAACGGGGAGGACAACATTACTGAGTCCATCACTGACGGTCCCACCCCTCACTGTTGCATAATCAAGTACGAGTAACGGAAACTGCCCACCCCAAGCCCAACACTTCCATCAAGATGATCCATTTGGTGGCAAGTCACTTGACTTGCATGGAATTTGCGCGCCTTCCTCCTCTGATTGTACCCGCGGTACAATCTAGCCGATCGCAGGATCTTTGCCCAGGTCACGGCTGGCCCCAACGGTCTTCATGCTTAACAACTGGCCGTGCTACTGCATGGCAGAGATCGGTTTTGGCAGTAGTGTAATAGACAGCTTAACAGCTAGTTCAAGCAAGGCGAAGACGAGTGTGAGATGGATATTAGCATAGCTGGAGGAAAGAGGGCGCAGAGGAGTGAGCTGTGGGTTCATGCTCTGGGAGGAAGGCCTTGCCCCGGAGCTGAGTGAGGACCTTGGCCGCTTGCATGAGGAAGATGAAGAAGTTTTGTATTGGATCATGCCAGGAAGAGGGCCGAGAGACATTCATGCGAGGAAATGGTCACGAATAAGGGGTTGGTCAGGCCATAGTGGACCACTTGCAGTTGAGCAGAAAGCTACCTAGGTAGATATAAGTGCGGAAAGAGCCTCGGGAGCGAGCGAAGTAGTCGTTGGGTTGCGGACAATAGGGTTATACCCTAGAACGCCGTTCAAATCCCGTAGTAGCAATGACCAGTGCGATGCTAACCACATAGAGGATTGCAAATTCGCACAATTTCAGCATGTATTGCTGAGTTATAGCACGGGGAAAAGATTTCTCAAGTATATTTACATTTCATGTAGAAAGCTAACATATTGTCAAGTAGATATCCCAAAGACGACGATGTCGCTTTGGCCAATGACTTCATAGTAAGGGTAAGCACTAAGTAGACGTTGCGGAAGTCACTCCACAGCAGCTCCGAGCTTACATTAACGGGTACTGCAGCTCCTGGTCATCTTCAACGTGCATCATCTTACTTATCTGTGTGCAACCCTTCCTGCGCCCCCACGACAGCCTTTCTCCCCTTGGGATGATCTAAATCTAATTCTCAGTTGCCTCCACAGCTGCTCATTTACAACGATCGAAGACAAAGGCTACATATACAACATGAAGCCAAGCATTGCGGTTCCAGTCTTGGGGCTGATGATCTACCGTGCTTACTCCAAAAAGTCACTGACGAATGGAGGCCTTGTTGCAGCATTGTTAACAGGCATCGCGCACGCTGTTCATCCTTGGAATCTGCCTTTCGTGCTCCTTTGTGTGTTCTTTTTGGCTGGAACCAGAGTAACCCACGTAAGGACTGCCTGACGTTTCCTAAACCTTCCAACACGGCCCAGGCGGAGAAGCTGATCGTCGTGTGCCCTCCTACAGGTCAAAGAAGATGTCAAGGCCAAGTTGACCCTGGCCTCGAAGGGCTCGTCAGGAGGAGAAGGTCCTCGAAATCACGTTCAAGGTAAGGAAACGCCCGCCACCACCGACTTGTACAAGACAGGAGCTTACCATGCCGCCCGCGTACAGTGTTTGCGAACTCCCTGGTCGCCTCGATCCTGTCCCTTCTCCACACCTACCAGATCCGACAACGGGCGGCCTACGTGATCCAGCACCAGACGGCCCCCGAAGGCACCTTCTGCTTCTCGTGGGGCGGCGACCTCCTGGTCGTCGGTATAATTGCAAACTACGCTGCCGTGGCGGCCGACACCTTTTCCTCGGAGCTCGGGATCCTCTCGAAGAGGGCGCCGAGGCTGATTACATCGCTTACATTTCGCAAAGTCCCACCAGGAACCAACGGTGGTGTCACCCTCGTGGGTCTCGCCGCGGGACTGTTTGGCAGCATGATCATCGTGGTGGCGTCCGTTGTCTTCCTGCCGTTCTGCAACGAGTACACGGCTGGGAAGACGGGCGGCGGCGCGCCGTGGACACAGCCGCAGAGGAGCGTGCTGATGTACGGCCTCACGCTATGGGGCGCACTCGGAAGTGTGTTGGACTCCTTCCTCGGCGCCATCCTCCAGCGGAGTGTGAGGGATGTCCGGAGCGGCAAGATCGTCGAGGGCGAGGGCGGTGTGCGTGTGCTCATCTCGCCTAGTGGCAAGTCGGCGCTTGATTTCAAGCGGTCAGACATCAACGACGCTGTGGACAAGGCATCTTCCTCCGCGGTCGATGTTGACGAGGGTGCTGGTAGCTATGAGGTTAAGAAGAAGCAGCGCAAGGCAAGCTTTGGCGATGAGAAGCCTTCGAGAGTGGTCGAGTCTGGTTGGGACGTACTTGACAATAATGGTGTCAATTTCCTCATGGCGTTCACTATGAGCCTGGGAGCTATGATTATTGCATCTTGGTACTGGGGAGAGCCATTGGAGAACATCCTCAAGGTCTGATCTTGGACGTGCATCCTGTATACCAACTTCATTGCGATAGATGCATTTGCGGATAGAAGGCGAGCTGCGTTGGTTGAATGATCCAAATTGATTGATGAATTCTACAACAACCCATATTACCTTGCCCCTCGAGATGGCTATGTGCGCAATGATGCAATGATGCAATGAGACTCATTCGACTCGGTCTCTCTTCCTCGCCCACGTTCCTCAAGCACTGCTCATACAAATAGTTCCAATGTTGTGTAGAGGGTTAGGATGCGGGTACATCTCCAACCTGGGATGGGTACCTGGCAGTAAACCTGGGGAGGGGTAATCCAGGGCCCGACGATCTAACCCGAGGTCCCGCCGCCCTTAAGCTCTAATCCCTGCAGCAGCCCCAGTCAATAAACGCGTTTCGAAAGTCAAGACGCGTCTTGCTAAATTGATTTATCGGAAATCGCATATGACGACTAGCATGATATAGCACGACAACGCATACTACGCACCAGTGACCGTCAGGAAGCGTGATTGGGACGAATTCACACCAGAGACGAATGAAATACCTGATTACATGCCCAGAAAGTAATAAACAATGAATCTCAGCCCGAGCAAACGGCGCAAGCACAAGGACATGGCCGGCGCCATCTTCACCGGCCGCGGCGTTGCTCCTCTGTCATCCGCCGCTCCCTCCTCGTCACCAGCCTTCGGGACGCCTGTACATCCCATCAAGCCATTTAATATCACGACCAACGGCAAACAAGCCCCGATCCTCCCAATACTTCTCCCGCCTGCGACCCTCCGCCCCTTGGCCTTTCGAACATTTACCAAGAAGCACTCTCTCACGCTGACCTCTTCGGCGTTACAAGAGCTCGCAAGCTTCATCGGGAGGCATTGTGGCTCCGGCTGGCGAGAGGAAGGGCTTGCGGAGAAGGTCCTTGAGGAGGTCGCGCGGCAATGGAAGGGCAGGAATGGCGGGGTCATCGTCGAAGGGGCCAGCCCCGAGTTGAAAGAGATACTGAAGAACCTCGAAGGCAGCATGAGCGGTGGAAGGATAATTACTGGCCAGAGGGGACTCAGCCGGACGAACAGCTTGCTGTTGGACGCGCAGCAGGAAAATGGCGACATGTCCAACGCAAGACTGGGCCTGCGGCCCGCGGCAGCACTCACAAGGGAAGAGAGCAATACAAGTTTCGGCATGTCAGCACTGGAGATGAACCAGGATCAGGATGAGGATGGCAAGGACCCGAGGAGGTGGTTGAAGGTGATAAATGCGCTGGAACAACCGAGATTTATCTACAATGTCGAGAAGAAGCACTTCGAAAAGTGAGTCTTCCCTTTTCGCGGCTGTTATCGTGACGAGTGCTAACGCTTCGGCGGCATCAGGGAAACCAGAAAGCCATCGTTAATGCCACCAGCATCCCACAAGACTACGGTATTTCGAAATCGATTCAATGTCATACACCAACGTCTCCTCCGAAACGAAGCCTTCCAGACCTCTGCTGTGGCAGCAGCCCGCGCATCATCCCTCAAACGATCTGCGTCCGGTCAACAGTTCCAGAAGATTACTCCTATAGCAAATCTTCTTGGCCGTCACGGCAGCCAGCATATGCTTCTCGGCATGTTGACTGTTCTCCCGACCGGCAATCTTGCCATCAGCGATCTGACCGGCTCTATCAAGCTTGACCTTAGACAGGCACAAGCCATACCCGAGGATTCAGCATGGTTCACACCTGGCATGATTGTCCTCGTTGACGGTGTATATGAGGAAGACGATGACGCGGCATCCGGCAGCAAGGTCGGCTTGAGTGGGAGCTCCGGCGTTGGGGGCGTCATAGGAGGACGCTTTCAGGGGTTCCTGATAGGCCAACCTCCATGCGAAAAGCGTCGCGTTACGCTGGGTGTTAGCGGACCTGACAGCGACACCATCGGCGGAGGCTTTGGGTGGATCGACTTCTTGGGCGTAGGCAGCGAGCGAGCCGTGGGGTCGCGCATGCGAAGATTGGAACAAAGGCTGCTCAGGAGACCACATGCCGACGATGATCCCGATAGGGGCCGGGGGAGGCTTGTTGTCCTGGGAGAGATGAACCTTGACCAACCGAGTACCTTGCAGGCCGTCAAGAAGATCCTGTCCGGTTACGCGAACGAGCCGGAGGGGGCGACGCCCCTATGCTTCGTGTTTACGGGGAATTTCACACAGCATGCGGTCATGGCAAGAGGTGGGAGCGGAGGTAGCGTGGAATACAAGGAGTACTTCGACTCCCTGGCAGCGGTGCTGGCAGAGTTTCCAATGCTCCTTACGTCTGCAACCTTCGTGTTTGTGCCTGGTGATAACGATGGCTGGGCCTCTGCGTTCTCTGCGGGCGCTGCTACGCCGTTGCCCAGGAAGCCAGTACCAGACCTGTTCACCAGCAGGGTAAGAAGGGCGTTTGCGAGCGCGAATAGCGAGGCAGGGAAGAAAGAGGACGGGGCCGGGGGCGAAGCGGTGTTCACATCGAATCCGAGCCGCCTGAGTCTATTTGGTCCCTGCCATGAGGTCGTCGTGTTCAGGGACGACATATCAGCGAGGCTGAGAAGGTCAGCCGTCCGCCTAAAGAGACCGCGGAATGCGGAGGGCGGAGAGGCTGCCGAGGACGGCGAGGAGTCACCTGGAGGCGAGGATGTGGACATGGCCGGCGTGGACCCGGCGCAAGAGGACGGTGATGATGAACAAGTCGCCGACGCTATGGACATTGATGCCGCCGCGCCACGCAAGAAGAAACCTTCCGCGCCCGAAGTGCCCTTCGATGTACTTGCCGCTCGCAAGCTTGTCAAGACTGTCCTGGACCAAGGGTACCTGGCTCCGTTCCGACAGTCCATCCGCCCCGTGCACTGGGACTACGCCAGCGCGATGCAGTTGTATCCCCTGCCAACGGCGATGATACTCGTGGATACGACGGCGCCGGCATTCTGTGTCACGTACGAGGGGTGCCATGTGGTCAACCCTGGTGCCTTGCTTGTCACGGGGAGGAGAGGCATGGCGAGATGGGTGGAGTACGAGATTGGGAGGACGGGGAGTGTCAGGGAGGTCTTCTTCTAGAGGTTCCTGTGATATATATCACCGTGCCAGGGCGACCGCAGGAGATGCGTGTGGCGAGGTCTTATGAGTGATGATTTACATGGGATATCATTCCACTATTCGAAAATGCGATTGGCATAATGCCAGCCAGTGTTCACTACAAACATTGCCACGACGCCTAAAATCCCGAGGAGATATCTGAGCGTCGCCAAATCCCAAGAAACCCGGACACTCTACTCTGGTGTCCTTTGTGAGCACCATCATGAGGGTCGGTGGCTCAGTCACACCTGGCCTGACTCCAGCTAAGTACGTGTCTCTGCAACCCAGGTGGCTGAAGGTGTACCGTACCGTATACGCCGAAAGACAGCCGAGAGGTTTGGGAAATCTTTACGAGGCTTGAGACTCATATGTATACCGCAAACTTTTAATGGCCTATTTCCCGAGTCTGTCTCGCACATAACTCGGACGAAGAGATAGCAAGACACGCCATGCGAGACTAGATGACTTCTCGCAGAATCGGGCGTTTCTCGACGACACTACCAATGCCGGGTCGACCTCGATCCTCTGGACTTACAACTCATGCATCGTGCCTGTTTGAGATCTCACCGACTAGATCAATGCAATGACCCTGTCTGCAGCCCCCTGCGAGGTCGCCGAGCCGCAAGAGATGTCCTCGTCCGCACGGCTCTTCGCATGGCTCCTCGCATATCAGTAGCACAGCCACCACAACAGGCATGCTTTGGCGGCTAGGAGCACTGCCGTATAGCATCCCGGTCGCCAGAGTGCCTATTACCGCCTTAATCATCATCATTTTCCTCGGCAGTAACACAAGGTTAAGATTACTGTCTCGGAATTTACCACAGTCCCGGCAAGAAGTGGCTGGCTACAAAGGCTAGAAAGCGTGTCGCGTGGTCATGCAACAGCGCAGGCCGCCCGCGAGATGGCCAAAGCAAATATCTTGACCGCCGCCTCGGATGGGCCCAGATGGAGCCGCTGTGCTAAGGGGGACGAGAAAGACATACCCTCAATCTGTACTGCCTTTCGGGCTTGAAATTGGACTAAGCCCGGGATCTTACTCTTCAATGTCACCAGGGCCACTCCTGGCTCGTCGCCTTTCCACGCGGCGTGTGCTGGCGGGTCACAGAGGCAGGAAGCCGGGCTGCATGAACACTGCATCTCGTGAACGGGGCGCTTACGAATGAACGTTGTGAGGTGGTCCTTGCTGTGGGAGCTTGGCCTACCCTCGAGCGCGCAACACCTATTGTGAAGAAACACAAGCACAGGCCGTTGTCCACAACACAGGCAACCTCCGATGCCACGAGACCGCTCGGGAGTATGGCCCCGAGTATACAAACATCTACTGGATGTTATCATCTTGTCAACCCCCACACAAAGAGGGGGTGTTACTGCTGGTCCTAACTCACTTCAGTCAATCTACCGCTCGGTCGTGCCCTGGCGGGTGTGACGGCCTCCCGGGGTCAGCATCCTCGGGCCCGAAACCTTGACCGGGGCGGGCAGGGGCGGCCGCGCCTCTTCCCCTCCATGCTGTCGCGCGTTCTTGTCCCCTTGTCAAAGATGCAAATAGATGACCTTCTGCCTCCCCTGGAGTTTCCCTTGAAGAGGCCCAAGCAATAGTAGCAGGGCTTTGATATTCTGCCACACGGTGCCCCTCCAATTTCGGGCCCTGCTAGAAGCTGTGGCTAGGGATGGAGCAACCTTGGCGACAAGGTCCTATATTGGGGGCCAGAAGGAGGCCGGTGGTGTCCACTAGACTGGATTGTCCTTGGTGACCTATGTGTCCAGTCTGGCTTCGGCTAAATGAAAACCGCAATCAATGTAAGCATCATGGAAGACCTCATGACCAACCCTACAGCAGCCCCGGCGTGAGTTCAAAGCGATCGGGATGGCTGGGAGGGGGCGGTGGCTTTGCTGCAAGAGAGGTGATGCGATCTTCAGCGGTTGTTGGGTTG
>LKEB01000035.1:232991-252532 GCA_003795295.1 Cytospora leucostoma | reverse complement strand
TCTCAGGAGTCGTGTCGCTTAGCTCAAGAGCTCCAAGAAAGTTGGAGGGTCGCATCATAGGGCTGATCAATGAGGAGGAGGAGGCGGCTGGGAGGATCATTACGCTTTTCCAAGACTTCCGGGGCCCAAACCGGGCTACTGTATTACTTAGTATGGGTCATACATTTTGCTTCTGACTCTACTCAGTGCTGACATCAGATTTACCACTCGGAGCCGAAAACGTCTACGCCGAAATGTGAGAACCGCACCATTCATGTCATCTTTTCAATGTCATCTGATGAAAAAAGATGGGATCGTTACTGCAGCTCTCGGCACTCGTGGGACGAACTAGACCTCGTCGAGATGGATGACCAAGGGCTGACACCGGGCGCCGCAGGTCTCAGCTTAATTGGGTTTTGGGTACTCTAGGCAATTACTATAGTAAGTAAGCATCCCCGGTGGCGGCCATAAGGGGTAAATCATTGATTGATTGATTGATTGATTGAGTAACCCACGGATAGCTGCAATCCCGCATGGCTGCACCACTCCAGTCTTTGCAATGTCAGGGCGAGATGTCGGCCTCAAAGCGGTCTCTGCCCGAGCTCCCTGGGCTCCTTCGACCTGCGCACCTCGCTGCTGCAGCAGGATAAGAAAATCTGAATAAGGGGGAGCTGTATGCTTCTTTGGTCGTACTACCGTCTTCGTGCTTCCAGGCTAAGCTCGTTCTGCACGGGATTTTCTTCATACATATGCACTGCATGAAACACACGCCGTACAACACAGAGCACGCCAACGAGTATACGAACTCATGGATTATCTACCGCCTCTAATGCAGTAATCACGGCCTAATGCTACATGATGATTTGGAGTTGGTGTCCTGTCAAAGTATCCAGGCCGGTAGGGTGCTGACTATTCTTGTCCCGTTGCTTTGGTTGACTTGCTGCAGCTCATATCTGACCTCGCGAGACGCTCCAATCCAGCCACCTGGACGATCGACCGTTGAGAGAGCATGTGGTTGTCATGACATCCCCAACGTTGCCCAGGGGACGATCCTCGTCAAGCCACTACCGTTGCGATGGAGGCGAGAAAAAAGAATAGCTGCCAATCTATAAACGGGACTGGGGCTTGCCGATATTGCCTCGTTCTCGCATCTTCATGACATCTAGGTTCTCTTCTCCAACGTACTGTCTGAGTGCCACGTGCAAGACACAGGAAGACCTCGGGAGCAGAGATTTGACAAGCGTATCTCGTGGCGCCGATGTCACTATTCAAGCAATCTCATGCCTTGCGTTCCTCACCTGCTTCTGCAGTGCGAGCATAATGCAACCTCATGAGGGTAGGTGGGGAGCATTTTCTCCTACCGCGCGTCAGCTTTGACACCTCCTTCGGTGGCCCGCCTCCTTCCAACCGCCGCATTCAGATGCATGATCTACGCCAGTTACCGCTCTTTGACTAGAGGACAGGCCCGGCCCTTTGTCTGCTTCTAACGACGTGTCTCTGACTTTTGCTTTTCCTCGGTACCTGAGTACATGTAGATGTCAAGCCTTCACGCCCACCCAACCACCGAACAATAACTTGGTGTGTGCGGAAAGGTTGACCAGTCTACTATTATCCCTAGTAATGATCGAGATAACCACCTCCGCGGCTCTGCGCGGCTTGGATGATCACCCCCTTCATCCCACTTTGAGAGCCACCCCGGCCGATTGTAATTGCAACGGGATGTAATATCGGCTCTTATATCGAGGGGCTCGGGAGAGCAATAGTCCTTGGAATCTTAATTCCACCCGTACGAAAGGTGGCGCCAGGCAATCTGGCAGCACATGTGCTGTGTAGCTGAACACATTCTGCCGAGTGTTTAAAGATGTTGAGTCGCGCTCCGTGAACCACCGGCATGTACGGGATGCGACATCTCTCTCTTTACCATATCTTGGACATTCGCTCTTTCACTCTTCTTCTGGGTTCGACGTGTGGTCTCTTCTAAGCGGGCATATCTGGCACTAATTCTTCCTTTCCTTCTCATCCGGTCGAATATCGATCATGCGTATGCCGTGTATCATTACCCTCCTAGCATTAGCCGGGATCGCTTCAGCCGCCACTGTGGAAGTGAGTTGGGATATCACTTGGGTCAATGCCTCACCGGACGGTTATGAGAGACCTGTAATAGGTATCAACGGAGTATGGCCATGCCCTCTGCTCGAGGCCACTGTTGGTGACACCATCATTGCCCATGTCCACAACAAGTTGGGCAATGAGACCACAGGTCTACACTGGCACGGTATCACTCAGAAAGGTTCTCAGGAGATGGACGGCCCGGTTGCTGGCACGCAATGTCCTATACCTCCAGGATCGTCCGTAACCTACAAGTTTCTGGTACGTAGTACCACCTGGATCTTATGTGTGTACGAGGTGGGATGAGACTGACTCTCTTGGATATAGGCCGATAAACCAGGCACATTTTGGTATCACTCACATCAACAGGGACAGTACCCTGATGGACTACGGGGTCCCTTCATCATTCATGACCCTGATGATCCGTACAAGGGCCAAGTGGACGACGAGATTGTGCTTTCTTGCAGCGACTGGTAAGAGTAATTGCCACCTGGGCTGCATGAGCACACCCACTGACTTATATCATGTGCAGGTACCACTCACAGTCCATACCCATTGTGCAGGAAATGCTGTCGCCAAGTAACACAGACTTCAGACCGCCCATCCCAGACAGCATCATTCTCAACGAAGGAGGGGGTAACAAACTCTACTTCGAGAAAGGCAAGACATATCGTCTCAGGATAATCAGCTTTGCCGCCTTTGGATCTTGCATGATAGACTTCGACTCGCATCCTTTCGAGATCATCATGCAAGATGCGTCTTATATAACCAAAACCAAAGCCACCCAGATCCGTCTTGCTGCCGGCCAGCGGTATGACGTGCTGCTCTCGGCCCCCAGCAACAGCACCGCGAACTATCCTTTCCTCTTCAGCCTGGACTTCAATCCGGACTACCACAACCCGGTAGCAGGGTGGAAATTCAACGAGACTGGATACATAGTCCTCGACAAGTCAAGACCTACCACCTCCGTCGATGTAGTCCATACCTGGGACCCCGTCGACGACCTGCTCTTCACGAACCCCTATGGCGACGGCCCCCTCGGGCCCCTAGCGACCACCATCACCCTAGACTTCACCTTCTGCTTCGACAACTACAGCGTCCCCAGGGCGTGCTTCAACGGCCACCCATACGTGCCCCAGCTCGTGCCCTCGCTCTACACGGCCGCCACCACGGGCGACGACAACGACGACCCGGTCGTGTACGGCGGCGCCAACGCCTACGTCGCCCCGGGCGGCCACGTGGTCGACATCGTGATCAACAACCTCGACGCGGCCATCCACCCCTTCCACCTGCACGGCCACCAGTTCCAGGTGCTGGACCGGCCCGCCGCCGGCGCGGGCAGCTTCTCGGGGAGCACGGCCGGCTTCCGCGCCCGCCCCGCGTCCAAGGACACCGTCTCGGTCAACGGGAACTCGTACGCCGTGCTGCGGTTCCGCGCCGACAACCCGGGCGTCTGGCTGTTCCACTGCCACATCGAGTGGCACGTGGAGATGGGGCTGACGGCGACCATCGTGGAGGCGCCGGATAAGATCAGGGGCAAGGCGTTTCCCCAGGACCATATCAACCTGTGTAAGGCGCAGGGGTTGCCCTACCGGGGCAACGCGGCGGGGAATACGGTGAACTATACCGATACGGATGGCATGTTGTTTGTCAATCCTCCTGTTTATACTGGGTGAGTCGTCTCTGGTTTCCCTTCCTATTTTCCCCTGCTTTTGGTGTTGGAAGATGTGGCTAATGGTGGTCCCAGTGCTCTGTATGAACCCACAGCTACGGCGTCCGCGAAGCCTCGGTCTCGTTTCAGGAGGGTTAGAGTATGAGGGAGGCTTCCCTTAATCATGGTTAATACCTTTGAGCTCCTTGATTTAGATCCTGTTTAGTTTGCACCGGAGGCGGTAATTATTGAGAGGCAACCCACCTGTGCATAGAGGCTACAGCCCTCCCCTGGCTAGTATGCCTGGAGATATATGTGATGAAGTTCTGATAATGCGTTTGCTCTTCTGCCTGGCCGACGAAGGGAGGTATAATCCACTCATATGAGTCTCACTAGGGGATATAGAGTAATGCAGAGAATAGATCAGTCTGAAGATACTTCAAGATGAGATACTTGAGCTTGCCAAGGCGTGAGTGCTGACATCTCTTGTAGGAGGCCATGTTATTAGATATTTCGGTGTGATTGGGCGTGGAGGACGGCGGCCCTTGAAAGGGTCTCGAGCATATCCCCATGTGCCGTTGATCATGCAGCCCAGAGCCAACTTCGAGGGAGGGAGCGGACGTGTGTATATATGCGTGCTTGGTCCCGGAGTCCCCACGTAGGTCCAACGGCTGCTCGCGGACTGCATGTATATGAGATCGAGATAGCGGGAACCCATCGCACAACCGCGGCATGGGCCTCGTTCAGCCCCCGGAGCTGGTTATGATGATTTTGTTAGGCCTGCTTGGCCACCGCGCATGACCGTTGTAGTTGACGGACGCCGACTTCATCGATTCCCACTGGTGTCTGGCTGGGTCCTGAGGGCGCAAGTCCGACCTGGGTAACCTCACATGTGCAGTTTGAGGAGCGGCTGACTTGGAATCGAGAGTTCATGCACTCTAGCCGACATCACTACCAATCCAAGTGGAAGTCTGTTTTCTAGTCTGTGGGGGAGCATGAAATCTATTGTAGGACTGAAGTTCAGACGAAGCGGACTGTCAGCAAGATAGGTCAGGATCGCCTGTCTATTATCTAGTTTGCGGGGAGGAAGGATGCTTGCGGGGGGAGCTTGGGATCCCTCGTGAGACCATCACAGCGTGCCGAGTGTCAGCAGGCTAGCTCAGGATCCATATTCATGCTAATGGGGGATGTGCGAGGGCATTCCTATGGACGGCATCCTCGTGGACTGCAAGATTAGACGGCCTTGATGCCGATAGGTGCATTAGGGGAGCGGGCGAGGACTAATCCTGGAGGTATTCTCATGTATGGCCCGCTGCCGGTGCGATGTGAGACTCCTTCTAGAAGACGCCCAGGTACATAGTGTCAGTATCACCATGGCGTTCATGAAGGGTAGCGGCTCAAAGAGAGTAGGGTTTCTTCAATGGCACGTCGCTAATCGGCCTCGAGCACAGATGGACTTGGCAATACTCCTGCGGTAATCCTGCGGTGGCTCAACATTCCTTGACAGGATTGGCCGTAGACTACAAGCTCGGATTTGATCGCGAGTACAAATCTCACTGCTTTAGGTGTACGCAGGCGGGACGGCCTCCGCTATAAGTCGCCGTCAGCTGAGTATTCCTGCCTCCTTCATCCGATACCGAGGCCTTCTCGTTGGTGTCTCGTGTGTATTTTTGAGTGCTTTATCAGCACATGCTGCTGTGATCGGCCGCGATCTCACCACATTTGCACGCGAAGCTACCGATGCCATCTCGGCCTGACGTGTCACTTATCTGCGGATCAAGATGATGCGGTCGTCCGTCAACATCCCCAGACGCAACGCGCAGGAGCTTGCAGTCTTTGCTCAGCCCTGGTGGAAATGCAGTTTTCTACCGCTTCCCGAAGCCAAGGACAGAAGTACAACTACGAGGGCGTCAAGGCCTTCGATATCATGGGGTACTTTTCAAGGGTTTTGTCAGATATGTCTGGGCAAAGATGCTGAGGCAGTCTGGGCCTGGATTCTCATGGCGCCTAAAACGGGAGTCCGGTACGGGATGCCAAGTAGGGAGATGAACACTCTGATCCGGCACCCCGGTGAGACCGTCTCATACTGACAGCACTGTGCTGTAAAAATCTAGTGAGACTGATTGGAATCGTGGCGCACATAGAGATCCAGGAGACCAGGCCAACGCACTGATTTATCGGGCTTCTAGACCACCACAGCAGAATATCTCGCCACGTCTAACCGAGCGAGGGAGAAAAGACACTGGAAGGTAGCGAGTTGTTCACAAACACATTCGGACCTCCGATAGAAGCGTTGCATGACCTACTACACTGGAATGTCATGATACTATCCAGAAGGGCCGACGAATATCTGCCTGGATAAGACGCCACTGGGGGACTAGAACAAGAATACAGATGGCAGCAATGGCACGTTTGATCCAGAACCAAGCAGCCGGGGTGGGACATAATATGAACATCGTATGGGTGGTAGGTAAGTTCTGAGGGGCCCAGAGTCAAGCCACCCCTAGCATAAGGCTGATGGTAGCTTTTTTGATCCCAGACCAAGGCGTGCCTAAATTTAAGTGATGATGAGGGCATCGAGGAGCGAGGGAATTAGCCTCACGCAGGGTTGTGAAAGCTGAGCATCTCTGTTGAAGCATCAACGACGGCCGGAAGAGCAGACTTGACTATCAAGTCAGCAGTTGATTTATCCCACCTCGTGTTAACATGTGCGCCTCATCACTGCCACTCGATGACGAGGGTCAGGCAAAATTCCAATAGTTCGGTAACCTTGTTCCGGTCTTCTGAGACCATCCATGGAAGCATTGCCGTATTCCGTCGAAGCAAGGGTGGCATCGAGAACCAAGTTCCGATGGTCGCGCATATTGTCAGGAGGGACAAGGCGGGAATAGTGCCAGGGGGGGAAGAACCCCGGCTGGTCACTGGGACTGTTAGAGAGGTCCCACGGGGGTGTTTTGCTGGAGAAAGCGATTGGCTATGTTCTCTCTGCCATGGTTGAAGGCTACAAAAGCCTGCACAACGGTCAGTCCTCTACGTCAGTGACACTTTCACTTGGGATACCAGACAAGAATCTAGCGTCATTCAGCGTCAATGTTGACTCAGTTGCAGCGATCTCCATCTCCACATGTCGTGTCTACAGGCCCTTTAGCAACAATGGCAGGCCGGCTCCCGATGCTATTCGTCTGCGAGACCAAAGGCTCGGGACGATATTGCAGTGTACACTGCCTGGCGTAGAAGGACTAACCATAGTCCTCCAATCGTATCCATCTCTGGGAAGGGCCGAACAATACGGTAATCCCGCTGGTGTTGACGTTCCCTTGGGATCAATACAGCACGCCATGGTGTCGATATAGTTAGAAAGAATGGGCCCACTCATATGTCTGGCCGATTGGAGCACACCGGGTGCCCTGAAGCGACACTGACCCACACTGGCGCGGGTTGAGGCTGAAATAACATTTATGTAAGCCGGACTGAAATGACTGCACTTCATCCACAATAGCATTTGTCACGACATCCAGATGCAGCAATTGCCATATGCGACTGGCTGCCAAAAGATGACCAGTCACGCGTTTTTGTCGACTAAGCAGGCACCCAAATGCAGAGAGTACGCGCTTGGCAGTCATAATCTTCATGGTAGCCGCCGTGGAGGGTGGCTGACATGGCATACCTACGTATATGGGGCAGTTGGGGATGTCCGGACGTCCGGCCCCTGCTCTGCCAGCACCGGCCCCAACAGTGTCTTCTCAGCTCTATGACCAAGCGAGTGTCGGCTGTGGCTGCGGCAGGATCTTTTGGGTTTGCGGCTCGGTCTAGTACCCGTTGCGGTGAGACCCGTTCCTTGCTGGGCCTGATGTACCATTGTTGGATCATTACTACTCAAGGGAGCTCGATACTCACTAGCTGATGTTGCACATCACTGCTATGTCCTCGTTTTGTGGCTGACATTAGGTAGCGTTGGTATCCTGGTGCAGGGAAGCATCGGTTCGAGAACGATAATGTTCGATACAGCACCTTCTATTGCATCTACAAGGGCGAAAGGCGTCATGGGCCAATCCCAGCAATGTCTACCGGATCTTCGGATGCTGTGCAGATTTCTTGGCCTGGAGTCCCCGTTACTTGCTTGTGGAAGTTCAGTCTACTCAAGCCCAAGCCCGTATTTGAACAATATGCCATCTCACGGACGCCCTCTCTGAGCTGTCAGTGATGTCCAGGCCCGGGAAGTACCCGGTCACCTCCATGAACTTCGGTCACCGACATTCCGCAGCACCGGACAGAGCTAGCTGGTCGGTGCCAAGGGGGGGAGGCAGGCAGGGCAGCAAGGGGGGTGTCGCTACACTGCCTTCGTGAACCACTCCCGTGTCATCAAGCCGAGGGCAGATGGGATCGTCGGTCTCGCACGATACATGACAGCTGCGGATATAATGCTCGGATCGTAAGTTGTGACATCTGGCCTCGGCCGGCTGCAGGGCCGTATATATGATCAAGTGTGGCCCTCTGCTTGCCTTGATGCCACAATTGTTTTAGGAGGCGTAGTCCCAACCTAGAATTTACAGACATTCGCCATGGCCGACAAATTGGCCTTTTTCCTTTTTGGAGACCAGTCGACGGGTACACATGATTTTCTAGCAGACTTCTTCCGTCAGTCTGAACGAGGAATTCTCGCCAATGCATTCCTCAAACAAGTCGATCGTGCACTGAGAAAGGAGATAGAGGAACTACCAAGAGTGGAAAGGTCGAAATTGCCCAAGTTCCTCAGCTTGCAACATCTTAACGAGAGGTACCATGCTCAAGGCCTTAAGCACCCTGGGCTAGATGGAGCTTTGCTGTGTATATCCCAGTTGGCTCACTACATCGAGTAAGTAAACGAAGACCATTCTAGATAGTCTTCCGTACTGACCAAGAAATAGTCATGCTGAGAAGCATTATGAAGATGTCGTACAACATGAGAAGACTTTCTTCGTGGGCCTGTGCTCGGGCATGTTCGCCGCAGCGGCTATCAACTCGACGCCGACTCTCTCCATGCTGGTCCCCGTAGCCGTCCAAGTAGTCTTGATGGCGTTCCGTACTGGAAGGCACGTCGCTGTCATGGCTGAGCGACTATACCCGCAGCTTGAGCGATCTGAGAGCTGGACTTATGTAGTCCCGGGCACGAAGGCGGAGGATGCTCAGTCAGCTCTTGATGAGTTCAACAAGGCCAACGTGAGTGAATTATATATGAGACACCTCTTCACATGGCCATGGCGGCTAATCAGCTTCAAAGGGTATATCATCTGCCAGCCAGGCCTATATCAGCGCAGTCTCAGTCAGCAGTATTGCAATATCTGGACCGCCAACCACATTAAAAGCACTGTCCGAATCTGGTTCTCTTTCCGGAAAGCCAACAGAACTACCAGTGTATGGTCCGTACCATGCTGCGCATCTGCACTCGTCAGCTGATGTAGCAAAAATCCTGCGATTGGACGATGAGGATGTCAAAGACGCGTTGCACAAGACTAAGCCAAGGTCTTCGATCATGTCATGCAGGACCGGCACTTGGATTACGGAATCCGAGACATCTTCATTGCTCCTATCAGTCGTTCATGAGATCCTAAATGATACCCTGGTCTTTAGTAAAGTCCTCCATGGGTGCTTAGACTCCGCCAAGGTATTTGAGGACAAGTCGATCCTCGTCATGCCTTTTGGCCCAAGACAAAATGCAGCAACCCTTGCCAATCTGCTCAAGAAGAACACATCAAACGAAATTATTCTTCGCAGCCCACCACAGGTCTCAAGAGACAGTCAACCAGCCTCGATTGGAAACCATGGGTCTTCGGGAAAGTGTAAGCTTGCCATTGTGGGAATGGCTGGTCGGTTTCCCGATGCGGCAAGCCACGAAAAGCTCTGGGAGCTCCTAGAGAAGGGCCTTGACGTCCACCGAGTTGTCCCGCCGGATCGCTTCCCAGTTGCAAACCATGTTGACCCTACAGGCAAGGCAATCAACACCAGCCATACCCCTTATGGATGTTGGATCGAGAAGCCAGGCCACTTCGACCCTCGATTCTTCAACATGTCTCCTCGGGAAGCCTTCCAAACCGACCCGATGCAGCGAATGGCACTGACGACCGCATACGAGGCGTTGGAAATGTCAGGTTACGTGCCGAATAGGACGCCATCAACAAGGTTGGACAGGATCGGGACCTTCTACGGCCAGACTTCCGATGACTGGCGAGAGATCAATGCCGCCCAGGAGGTCGATACCTACTTCATCACAGGTGGCGTACGAGCCTTCGGTCCTGGCAGGATCAACTATCATTTTGGCTTCAGTGGACCTAGTCTCAATATCGACACTGCGTGCTCTTCGAGTGCTGCGGCTATGAACGTCGCATGCTCCTCGCTTTGGGCCCGCGATTGCGACACGGCCATTGTGGGCGGTCTGTCCTGTATGACAAACTCCGACATCTTCGCCGGTCTGAGCAGAGGGCAGTTCCTGTCAAAGAAGGGTCCTTGCCAGACTTTTGATAACGATGCGGATGGCTACTGCAGGGGTGATAGTTGCGCATCTGTCATTGTCAAGCGCTTAGAGGACGCTGAAGCGGATCAGGATCGTATCCTAGCCGTTATCCTCGGTGTTGCGACGAATCATTCAGCGGATGCCATCTCCATCACACATCCTCACGGACCCACCCAGTCCATCCTATCATCTGCCATCTTGGATGAGGCCGGTGTTGACCCACTTGACGTTGACTTCGTCGAGATGCACGGCACCGGCACTCAGGCTGGTGATGGCACGGAAATGGTATCTGTAACCGACATCTTCGCTCCGGCGAAGAGGAAGCGACCTACTAACCGGCCACTCTTCCTTGGCTCTGTGAAAGCTAATGTCGGCCACGGCGAGGCTGCGTCGGGCGTGACTGCCTTGATCAAGGTCCTCATGATGCTACAGAAGAACACCATTCCTCCTCATGTCGGTATCAAGGGTGAGATAAATAAGGGTTTCCCAAAGGACCTCTCCGAGCGTAACGTCAATGTTGCTTTCCACACCACGCCCTTCAAGAGGCGAGACGGAAAGGCCCGGCGCGTCTTCATCAACAACTTCAGTGCAGCTGGTGGAAATACGGGCCTCCTGCTTGAAGACGCCCCCAGAGTAAAACCTGCGACGGAAGACCCACGAAGCCACCATGTTATCACGCTGACTGGCAAATCGAAAGCAGCCATGATCCGAAATGCGGAGAGACTCGTGACCTGGATGCAAGAACATCCAGATACTCCTGTTTCCCATGTAGCCTACACTACAACCGCCCGGAAGATTCAACACTACTGGCGCATGAACGTCGCCGTGTCAGACCTCGCTGAGGCACAGAAAGCCATCGCAGACCGGCTGAAGGAGAACTTCTCGCCTGTTTCCCCAGAGCAGCCTAAGGTGGCTTTCCTGTTCACTGGTCAAGGCTCTCACTACCCAGGACTGGGCAAGGAATTTTACGCACACCACGCCGTGTTCCGCCAGAGCATAGATGACTTCAACCAGATTGCACAGATACAGGGCTTTCCTTCTTTCCTCCCGCTCATCGAAGGGAGTGAGACGGATATGTCGAAGCTCTCCCCGCTTATCGTCCAACTAGGGCTGAGCTGCTTCGAGATGGCTCTGGCCAAACTGTGGGCGTCCTGGGGAATCGAGCCCAGTGTTGTACTTGGACACAGTCTGGGCGAGTACGCAGCTCTCAACGTTGCTGGCGTTCTGTCTGCAAGCGACACGATCTATCTTGTGGGTTCTCGTGCTCGCCTCCTTATGGAGAAATGCACAGGCTTTACCCACGCAATGCTCGCCATTCAGGGCGCTGTCGAGACGATCAAAGAAGCCCTCGGAGACAAGGCGGAATTGATAACAGTGGCATGCATCAACGGCCCCCGTGAGACTGTTCTCAGCGGTGAGGCGGCACAGATAACAGAGATCTCCACACAGTTGAGCGGTGCTGGCTTCAAGTGCACACAGCTCAAGGTGCCATTCGCCTTCCATTCTGCTCAAGTCGAGCCGATCCTTGACGAGTTCGAGGAGCTTGCTCGGTCTGTGAACTTCAAGGCTCCAAATGTCCCTGTCATTTCGCCACTGCTGGGCAAGATGCTCGAGTCTGAGCCTCTCAACCCAGACTATCTCCGCAACCACGCTCGGGAGCCGGTCAACTTCCTTGGTGGTCTGGTCCACGCCCAGCAATCCGGAGCTATTGACGAGAAGACGGTTTGGCTCGAGGTTGGACCTCACCCCATCTGCGCGAACATGGTGAAGGCTGCATTCGGCGTTGCGACCATCGCCGTCCCAAGCGCTCGCCGCAGTGAGACTGCCTACAAAACGCTCAGCACTTCTCTATGCACTCTTCACTCAGCCGGCCTCACCATCGACTGGAACGAGTTCCATCGTGACTTCCTCGACTCTGTCCGTATTCTGGATCTTCCAAGTTACTCCTTCGACGAGAAGAATTACTGGCTCCAGTATACTGGCGACTGGTGTCTCACAAAGAACCGTGCTGCCATTACTGCTGCCCCCGCTGTCGTCGAGCCTGCCAAGCCCAAACTGTCCACAACTTCAGTCCAGACAGTCCTTAGCGAGGAAGTCAAGGGTGAGATCGCCGTCGTCGAAATTGAGTCAAATCTTACTCGGGAAGACTTGCGTCTGGCTGTCACGGGTCATCAGGTCAATGGTGCTCCTTTGTGCCCATCATCCTTGTACGCCGACATGGCCATGACGGTCTGCGACTACGCTTATAAGCTGGTCCGCCCCGAAACAGCAAGCATTGGCTGTAACGTATCTCACATGAAAGTACCTAAGACGCTCATCTTCGACGAAAGTCTCGAGCAGCATGTCCTTCGACTCAAGGTTACGGCAAACGTCGCGGCGGGCCATGCTGATCTTGTTTTCAGCACCGGCGATGGTGCCAAAAAGCAGGAGCACGCTATATGCAAGGTCTACTACGGCAACACTGACGAGTGGAGCAGCGAGTTCGAGCGCGCCGACTACCTCATCAAGGGACGCATCGAGGCGCTGAAGGCCGCAGAGAAGTCTGGGAAGGCATCCAAGATTGGGCGTGGACTCGCGTACAAGCTGTTCGCTGCACTTGTCGACTATGACAGCCGCTACCGAGGGATGGAAGAGGTCATCCTCGACAGTGATACCTGTGAGGCCACAGCCAAGGTCAGGTTCCAGACTTCGGAAAAGGATGGAAGCTACCACTTCAGCCCCTTCTGGATTGACAGCCTGTGCCACATCTCAGGTTTCATCATAAACGGTACCGACGCTGTGGACTCGCGGGAACAGGTCTTCATCTCTCACGGCTGGGATTCGATGAGATTCGTCGAAACACCCGTTGCTACGAAGGAATACCGCTCTTACATCCGCATGCAGCCTTTAAGGGGCACCAAGATGATGGCGGGTGATGTATACGTCTTCGACGGCGACAGGCTCATCGGCATCACCGGAGGCATCTGCTTCCAGGCCATTCCTCGCAAGGTTCTCAACATGATGCTTCCTCCTCGCGGTGCCACGGCAGCGGCAGCTCCTCGGGGTGTTCCTGCTCGCCCAACACCTGCTACGAAGCCTGCAAGGAACTCCGCGCCTGTCAAGGTGAGGAAGGTGCTCACACCTTCCAACATCTCCCAGGTCAACCGAAAGCTCATTTCGGTGACCTCCCAAGTCATGGACATCCTCGCTAAGGAGGTCGGTGTCAGCCATGACGAGCTAGCAGACAATATTGCCTTCGCTGACCTCGGTGTCGACTCGCTGATGGGCCTGACTGTGTCTGGTCGCATCCGCGAGGATCTGGACCTCACTGTCGACTCTCACGTATTTGTGGATCACCCTACGATAAGAGGCTTCAAGTCATACCTACAGCAGTTTGAGACACCCGGTAGCTCGGAACCTGTCTCGTCTGGGGACTCTGCCGACTCCAGTACTGAGACCGAGACGCCGGAGCCTATGCAGACCGACTCTGGTGTCACGACACCCGAGGATTCCGATAGCATTGACCTGAAATCTGGTGCTCAAGTCAACGGTAGCGATGCTGGGTTACGAGAAGTGGTTCGAGAGACAATCTCTTCGGAGATGTGTGTTGAGGTCGAGGAGATCATCGCCGCACCTGATCTGGCAAATCTAGGCATGGACTCGTTGATGAGTCTGTCCATCCTCGGCACTCTACGAGAGAAGACTGGTCTGAACATTCCCTCGGACCTCTTCGTGTCAAACCCATCCCTCAAGGAGGTTGAGCGCGCACTTGGTATCGATGAAGCGCCAAAGAAGCCGACGGCTACCAAACCCGCCACTACGAAGCAAGTCAAGTTCGAGGTGTCCAAGACAACGACGACAGTGTCCACAACAGTATCGCCCGAACGACCTTTGCCTCCTTCAATGGTCATCTCTACCATCCCGAAGCCACCACGCCCCTCACATATCGTCGACGACTACCCCAACCGCAAAGCATCTTCCGTCCTCCTGCAGGGAAGCAGCCGGACCGCCACCAAGAACCTCTTCATGGTGCCCGACGGCAGCGGAAGCGCAACGTCATATACCGAGATCTCCGACATCTCGCCCGACTGGGCCGTCTGGGGGCTCTTCTCGCCCTTCATGAAGACACCCGAGGAGTTCCGCTGCGGCGTGTACGGAATGGCGAGCAAGTTCATCGACGAGATCAAGAAGCGGCAGCCCGTGGGGCCCTACAGCCTCGCCGGGTGGTCAGCAGGCGGGGTCATCTCGTACGAGATGGTCGTGCAGCTGACGCGGGCCGGCGAGCGGGTCGAGAACCTGGTCATCATCGACGCGCCGTGCCCCGTCACCATCGAGCCGCTGCCGGCCAGCCTGCACGCGTGGTTCGCCGGCATCGGGCTGCTGGGCGACGGGGACGAGAGGAAGATCCCGCCCTGGCTGCTGCCCCACTTCGCGGCCTCGGTGACCGCGCTGAGCAACTACACGGCCGAGCCCGTCCCGAAGGACAGGTGCCCCAACGTTATGGCTATCTGGTGCGAGGATGGTGTCTGCCATCTCCCCACCGACCCCAGGCCTGACCCGTACCCGACCGGCCACGCGCTGTTCCTGCTCGACAACAGGACGGACTTTGGTCCGAACCGGTGGGATGACTACCTGGATGGCAACAAGATGACCATGAGGCACATTCCGGGGAACCACTTCTCGATGATGCATGGCGAGCTTGTGAGTCAAACCCCCCCGTCTTGAGACTCGCGAATCAGGCGTTGACACTAACACGATGACGCAGGCTAAGATGCTCGGCTCGTTGATGCGCGAGGCTCTCCTCTAGATCGACCTTGACACATCTGGATTTCGTAGAGAGGATATACTGTTACATTGGTCATTTCTCTCCATGCATTTTCCCTGCTAGCGATTGTTTTCCGTCTCGTCCTTCGTTCTCTCAGGCATCATACAGCGTTGTCACCCCAGGCATAGGGCATCACCGAGCCCACTACTCGCCTTCTCTTTCGGTCACTGAATTTCACTGTCGTTGTAAATGGGAAGACGGGATCCGGCGTTTGCTATTATTTATTATACAGATGTGCGTTGGCAGGAGCATCCAGCTCCCGGCCTTCGATACTTTGATCGAGACGTCATGGTTGGGTTCTGTGTTGGATATGGAAGACCGAAAGTTTGCAGTGCTGCGTCCTAGTTATCATCTTGTAGACATCAAATGACATATGGGTTACGATCTCGATGAATTCTTCCGCTTGTGATGACTGGCTCTTCTGTATGTGGGCCGATGAGCGCAAGAGCATGGACTGGCAGGTGCATCTGGGGATACACTCGTGCCAGTGGTACGGTCCAGTCGCCTGCGGCGGGATACTTCGTCTAGAACTTCATCAACACCTCAAGCTTCTTTGTAGACTTGGGTCTTGGTTGCGTGTGTGCTGTCAGGTTGGTTTGTGGTGATATTCCTGTACGGAGTTGACGGCTGCCCACCCATGTGAGCGTCCTCAGGAGTCTCGATGATGTCGCTGGCACTCGACGCCGAAAACAGCCCCCCCAGCATTATCATTCGGAAGAGGATACAACAAAACCACTGATGTCTCTTCATATGTATTGATGACCACCTCTTCGTAATCGAGTGTCAAGAATCTGGAATTCATACTCGCTCAAGGACATGCTTAACCTGTGCTGGGGGCAGATCCACCGGCTTGGATTATGAACGTAGTCACCGCTCGAGATGGCGATGACCTCAAGCCTTTCCGGATATATCAGCCCTCGAAAGCACTGCCTCTTATCCGTGAATATGAACCTCTTTCTACGAGTGATCGCGGACGTGATCTTGTAAGCCACAGACGCTTGACACGGACGGCCTCGACAGTGCCAGCTGGGGGCAGCGAGATTCCACGTGTCGAACTTCGCTTCAAGCCCTTGTTCGGACTTGGAGCAATGTTGTATACGCAACTGCCCCAATAATACAGTGTAAATGACACCGAAAGCCTCTTGACGATAGCTATAGTCTCGTTGAGCTGTGGTGGGGTGGGGACCATGGATGTTATGAAGTTTGCAAGTTTGTAATCGGCTGACTGCTCGGAATCGTCGCACCAACATGACTATATAACTCTATGCACTAGTATAGTTCGACTAGGTTTAGACTTGAAGAGAGTCTGAAGTATATACTTGAGTCTTACAACTGGCTATTCGCTCGCTCATCTGCAGCGCAACACCCGACGCCCTCAGCGCTTTCACTGCAAGTATACCCTCCCGCCACACGAACTAAGGTTCTTCAACCGTTGGGAGTAATTTAATTTCATAGAATACTCAATAACAGTAAATCTACGGCCGAAAGTGATTATAACCTTCTTTGTCTCACGCAAACATTAGCTACACACTACTTGCTTCGCAAGTCGGTCTCCAGCAGCCTTCCGCCCCACAGCCTTATCCAAACTTTCGAGGAACTATAACCGAACTATTCAACCCATCGGCAAAACCTTTTGTTCATCCCAGATGACAATGAGTATAAGACTATCTTTGCTCCTGAGCTTTAAGCAGACGAACTGCTCAAGCTTTCGAATCATACCAGTATCATTTGGCGCTCATATTGTCACAGGCCAAGGCACAGGCTCACCCGAAGCGAAACTGATTGCAGACACAGAAAGCGTGCCGCGTTTAGCGTCTAAGTTCGATCGACATTCCTCCTGGAAACAATTTGTCCGATGAAGAAGATGGCAAATCCTTCATGCGGGAAGACCGATCGAATGTTTCGGTTCCAACCGATGGCATGTTGATGGACGCTGCATACATAGCATCAGACACCCAACACCCTGTAGCACATCGCCTCTTCCTGACCGCAAGTCGGGGACCATGATGCAATCCAAGAAATAGGAAAGCACTAGAGTAGTCCACAGGCCTATAGAATCTCGAGTATCGAATGCTGCGCTCCTAAGAAGCATATCTCAATGGAACCCCTTTCTGAGACTCGGATGCTTATCTTTGGCGGAAGTGTCGACCCTTCTGGAAGTGCTGCGGGTCATTTTACACAACATACTAGAAGAATACCACTCTGTCTTGGACGGGAGGGAAGCATCCCCCGGCTCTTCTCTCGGGTAAGACAGGAATATTCACTGTGTCGTTTGTCATGGTATTGCCCGTGCTGTGCTGTCCTCGCTAGACATCACAGGTATGTATGGTATGGTACCCAAGACGCACGCGACCTGCACGACGGCAGCGCGCATGCTGCTGTCCCCGGTCGAAGTGCCGAACTAGTGAGGGCGCGGCCACCTGGCATCCGAGGTTCGGCCGCCTCGGAGGCTGAGCCAGTAGCCCGTCTATATCGTCATGATGTTCACGAGTTGTTCCACAGCTCGCCGAATGTTTCCCCCTATCGCTCTTGTACTCGGTACGGTGCGGGCACATATGTACCGATTACCCGGATTCCATGCGAGCAAGCAGGAGCAGGCTCAGCACGAGAGTAGTGGATGATCAGGCGGTGATACTTGCTCGGTGGCCAGACCAGGTCTCAAGACAGTGAAAGCAACCCAACGGTTGTTAACGGTTTCCAGGGTTGCGCAGATGGCGACGAATCGTGCGCGGAAATTTGGGTGGCCTTGTAAGCCAACTACATAGGGTTTGGAGCCAGCCACCTTGTCTCTGTTGCCTCGAGGCGAGAACTACTGCCAGTCGCCCTTCTGAGATCCAATTAGATGCAAACACGATGATGTAGGCGTATTAGTGGAAATTGACTTGATACCCTTCCGAGTGTTCGGCTATCCACAAGGCTTTTGTGCACAACAGCACTTGAGTGCCCAGGGATCCACCCAGCGCTCGATGCAACTTCTATGGAGAAATTGCCGATGCGGTAGGCTACTATGTATCAATAGCTTCCAGGATGGATACTTGCGATTTATAGTGGACCAAGACCTTCCCAAGATTATTGATCGTGACGTTCCTGTGCTCGGCATCAGCGACATGTGCAGTCGCTACGGACGTGCAACGACTCCACATTTAACACAAGGCCAGCTGGCTCCGAACCCTTCCACTTCTACCATGCGCGACCGCGTTGCTGCAACTGTCTCAATCGATGAACAACAGATACCTCGAAATATAGCTTAGTGTACATGTGCGAATGAGGCCCGGGATACGAGAGGTGCGCAGGTGGGGGGCAACAATGGCATGGATGTTTGGATGTTGAAATACCTACCTATGTAGTGTATAACTGGCAGGCCTTGCAAACTGGTCCTACGAATAAGTGAAACCGAATGAAGCTTTGGTACACATTATCTCCTCGCGTGTCCAGTGCCATCTGCCATAGTCCGGCCCTGGTGGGTTTCCTTCCTTGTCCTGGCTCAAACAGCTCCACTGTAGGTCGTGAGGTTGAAATAAGCTTCCTTCTACAGACCAGAGGGGTGGCTTTAGTACTGTTAGTGGTCCACTATAGGCATGGCCCCATCCATTAACTGTTGCACGTGGAGCCTTCATCAATTATCCCCCCTTTCCTCTTCCCATTCGATGAACCTACAACACAGTGACAATCAACCTGGAGCATAGTCCCTTCACTCACATCTGACAGAGTGAGATAGATGGCGGAGCCATGGTCGGTCTCCCTCACGCCGTCAGCAACGGGTCTCTCGCCCTTAAATCATTGTATCCTGTGGCCGTACGTGACAATTGTACCTTTTATCTGCTTGTCCAAGCCCCGCCAGTGGGGGCTCACTTTGGGCCATGTTTAAGGTTCTGTGCATCGTGCAATGGCTCTTTGTAGAGCCTGTCAATCTTGACAGCATCTATATGACTAGTGGCACATTCGAGGCCGCACCACCTATCGGTGGATGCTACTCGAAAACTCTGGTCCAAATATCCTAGTTGGTCCTACTATTCCGGAACGACACGATATGCGGATGATCTGACTTACGCACACTGAAGAGTGCTTGAGGAAGGCGAAAACGTCCATGCCATCATCAACTCGGGCCCTGACTGCGAATGCAGGATGTCGCTCAACGCGGGCATGTACTTGCTGAGGCTAATGACCTTGCCAAAGCATGGATGCGCACAGTCGCGAGCCATTTACATCAGCAGCTCTGCCCTCTCAGAAACTTGATCAAACACATCAAAAGTATTCCATAGATCTTGCGTAAATCTTGGGAACCACTAGGGAAGCACTTCCATTTTCTATCTCGGCATCCAGTAATAAGTCCAGGGGCTTTTCTCCTCACGTGAGGCGTTACCCTCAAGTTCAGCTTTGCAGATGGATACCCTAGGGTATTCCTTCTCTTGACAACTAAATCTTCCGGCTTGCAGCATACATACATAGTACGTAGGTATGTGCCGATACAGATCTGGCCAGCCTGACATCGAATTCCGCCCCCCCCC
>LKEB01000035.1:217002-227608 GCA_003795295.1 Cytospora leucostoma | reverse complement strand
CGTGGAGTGGTCACCCAAGCTTAGGGGGGGAAGGAAGAGCTAGAGAAGAAACAAGCTTCGGGAGCCACTTTAGGATGAACCAGCCAGGTGGGTTCAGAGGGAGGAAGTGAACGGCGCCGGACTACCCAGGGACGTGACATGTGGCGTTATTTAGGCTTAACTCAAAAACCCACCCGGGGGTCCTCCACCCTCACCACCCTTCGAGAAGGTTATGGGATGCCCTGATGACCTATCCAGATATCAGGGTCTCGTCTTTCTTTGGGTCGGATCTCTGGGGGCAGTCGACTCCACACACACACACACACACACACACACACACAAGAGTAAACTGCAGTAGCATAGGCAGCATCACCACCGCATGCGCGAGGAACGAGCGGAGGACCGCAGTCTACTCGACTAACGCATCCAATGGCGGTGATTCCTACAGGACCCTGACCTGACAGCTCTGTGGCAGCAGCTTACCTACTGGGGAGGAGGACGGCTGGGTTCGACGACACGATGCTGTTGTCCTGTCGAGGAGGGGGGTCAAGACTCTTCCTCCACTCTGCACCCGCCAGCCATATTTAGCAAAGATCCGACAGACTGCTTTCTACCCCCAAAAGATTAGGTAGTCAACTGCCTTAATACGCCGCCCGTTATATGGACGACCAACTATACGTCTGTCATGCACGGCACAGAAAAGCGCACTTGACTTCGCCCAGCTGCGTCCCTCCCCGTTTCCGCGGCGGGAAATCCTTCGGTGGGTTCTGGTGATTCCTGGGGATGGGGGTGGACTTGGAGGGAGGGGTCAAGAAGAGAAAAACAACGTTTGGTTTCATGTGAAGATTAGGAGCGTGGTCCAATATGTCGGAGACCGCAAGCGCGAGCCTCGGTTGTGGCACTGCTCTGGACCCTGATCCAAGCAGCGCTCATAAACCTGGCCGCCTTCAACTTAGCTCCCCGAGCCCGATGTACTGTGTATGAAAGGTGGGCTTGCAGGGTTATAGGCTGCGGAAGGAAGATAAAGGTGCTGTTTGTTGTACGACACGCATCTCGACTATCGACTTCCCCTCCGTTGATCACCTACCAGCCTACCAATCTTCGAGGTCGCCGGGACTTCCGCTGGGGGTTTTATCACGGATGTGATGTGATGCGCTCGGAGATAGGTCTGAGGCTCTGGTATCAGTCTTGGGGCTCTCTAGGGGCTCGACCAATGGCCCAATGCCCGGCACACCCTTTGAAATGGGTGGGTGCACCCTCAAGGTCCACCAGCCGTCGGGGCTCGCTACCTACATGAGAGGCAGAGCTGACGGGAAGAGACCAGCCTGAAGACCTGACCACCACTATCTAGGAACGGGCCATTAGCTGGCATGGGGTTGCCTGCAGGACGAGTTCGTATCCCCCAGGCGGCGGAAGAGATCCTGTCGATCGGGCGCCGCCTCCCTGATGGAGGGGGGATCCATGGTGTCTGAACCGTTGGAGTGTCTCTCAAGAGCTGCTCACCTGGGGTACTCAAGTAACCTTTTCCTGAACCTATGGGGTTCCTTGTGGAGCAGATCAATGATACGCAATGACTGAGCGGATCTAATTGCGATATCAGGAAGCCTCGATCCTGTGCACCGTACTGGTAGCATCAACGCCTGAGTACCGTAATTCCCTCTCCAGTCCAGCACACCTTACCTGCTCAGGCATTATGATATCAATGGGGACTCGATGATGCCGAGATATGGTGAGGTTACTTCGTATACATGCAGAGGGCGCCGCAACCACCCCAACCGTGCTGGCGCGGGTGGCCAAAATAGGCGAAGAGGTACCCAAACAGACACCTTTCTCGGTCCTCCACACATATGACAAAGTACCAAAACGAAGCGCGCCTTGGCGCTTTGGGACAGGCCGATACCTCTTGCTCATGTTCTCCCTTCGTCAGTTGCTCGGCCTTCGGGAAGATGTCAGCCCGTAAGCAAGGTGGACAGCGCAGCTGCACTAGCTTCGAGACGAGCCCGCGTCCCGTCCTGGGGTGGTGGTGGTGCTGGCAAGGCAGGGGGGGCAAGATCTGTCGAAGGGAGCCGTCGTATCAGGAGCGCAGGATTGTAGCTAAGACGCAGCCACAAGGCTGCATGTTGGCGTGGCGGCCGTTCAGATGGTGGTTGACAGGCATCGAGGGGAATTTCATCTGTACAGCCCTTACCCATCGGTACCCACCATAACCCTAATTCTTAATTAGTACACATTGGTAAGCTTTTCTGCGCTGACCAACGTCATATGTGAAGGTGATGGTGGTGGTGGTGTTCGAGGTGGGAAAGCCCGAGGTCTGCCTGTGCCAGGATTTCCAAGCCTCCTCCCACACCACCCCGCCCCCCGGATGTGAGACACTGCATAGCCTCTACTGCAGCCCAAGTCGGAGCTACACAAGTACAGAATGGTCCAATCACTGTTATTCTTCCTCCTGTATTATACATAATCCGCCCTAGTCCGTTCCTGCCGCTCCGTTTCTTAAGGGCCCGGCTGATATCAACGCTGGTTTCGGAGTCAATCGGCGTTGGTCGGTCCCGGCAATGTGTCCGCATACTTGATGTCCAGGTGCCAAGGAAAGAGCCTCAGATGCTGGCATCTCACGTTTCCCATGGCATGGAACTGTTGATAACAACTATACGAGATGTCCATTGTATGGGCGGGCTCATGATGAGTTGTCAATGTCAGCCTCACGCCTTGATCAGCGACATGCAGCGGATGTCGGGAAGAAGCCGGAAGATCCATGGTACACTACAGTACACTAGACCGTCTGAGTCCTTCCAAACCAGACTTCTTGATAGCATATCCTTGAGCTCTGGTTTGCTAAGCTGCGAGGAATGCAACCAGACTTGTGCGACTATTGCCTGTGTTGATCTTTAGCACCAACCAAACGTCTGTTCGCTTGAGGGATCGACTGAGGTCGTACATTATACACTGTTACGTGACCCCACAGCCTTGCAGCGATCAACATCAGTCAGCAGACCTCTGTCTTATGCATCATTGTAGAAGATCAGCCGAGGACAACGATGCTGGGATGTCATCCAGGCCCATGCAGCACTGAATATATAGCCTGAAATTGTCGCATATTCGGATCCGTAATCGGCTGGTTCGAACAACGTGCTGGTTTTGTTCCTCATCTCAGCCATGTTCTCCGGCGCCGCCAACATCAGGAAATGTTCTCTCTGGGGGCCAGGAGACAGAGACCTGCATCAAGTCAGCACTTTAGTTGTTACAGTAGAGACCCAGGATCAACCTGACAGTGCGTTACCAAATGTCCCGTGGCATATTGATGGCTCCTTGCGGAGTAGTCCTTCGCGCCAAACGCACCGGCGGCCATCCACAATCGCTGCATCTATCTTGTGTTGGAGGTTAGGAAAGTATGGCTTCAGCGACACTAGTGAATGCAGGAACCCTGGGGCTCCGTGGCAAAATTGGACGAGGTGGGAGTCAGTCTTGCCCACCGAGCTCGGCCAATTCCCATTCGGAAGCTGCATGTCTAAGAGGGAATCAAGCTTCTCCCCGAGCTGTTCTGCCAACGAAGGCGTCGTGAGAACGAGTTGTGTGACGATTCCAATGTCACCGTGAACAGCGCCGAGATAGGGTTTCCCATGCCACTTCCAATCTGCTCCGTCCGCCAAGATGGCTCCCGTGATGGCCTGTACTGCCGGTTCGAGCAGGGCAGCGCTGTCAGGGACCCAGTGGCGGATCATGCGCAACATGTACAAGGTCCCAGCCTGGCCGTAAAGAAGCTCTTTCGGGGCACATCCTCTCAATATTGCTGGGATGTTGGACAGAAATATCCTCGCGTCTTCCAGGTCTCTGGTGATACAGGCCACAACGGCCTCGTATGCCAACTTCTCACTGCCTATACCGCAGTGTCTCGGATCCAGACGCACGTGACTTCTCGCTCCGTGCATGTATCTGGATGCCCAGGTGAGAGCACGATGCCCTGCAATTCGCAGGTGTGGGTGTAGTGCAGAGACGTGGAGGAAGAGGTATGCGAATCCAGTCGGCCCAGCCCAGAGCCCAGAGAGCGTATCTACCGAGTAGCCTTTCTTCGGGGGCAACTTCTCTATGATCGATTCCAGTGTTTCCTCGAGGCGGAGCTCGGGGTCGTATAGTGTCAGCAGCGGCGAGATATCGTTCGTGATGTACCTAGGCCCCATCGTGTCTGTATTGTTCGTGTTATTGCCCAAGGAACCCCAGACCTAAGATCTGTATCGGAACATTCTTCATGAATACCTAGGTAGATTACAAGTGACCTAGGTACGTGTACATGGATGATGAGCTGCTCCTGGTCAACGATTGTTGACCTCGTGAAGTCGCACATACTCGAGTGACGCAATGATAAACGCGATTGCACGTTGTGGTGACGCAGGGGAGCTAGGGGCGTATTGATTGTAGCATGGTGTGCACACTAAATGCCAGGGTATTTTACAGGGGCGTGTTTGACGACCTTTGCGATAGCCATCAGCTCTATCAAGTACGTCAAAGCTACGTATCGTTCGAGATTACATACCCTAGGGTATACACACCCCCCACCCTACTCCAACCCACCTTCCAAGGTTGCATCGGACCTTTCCTCCTCCACGTTTACCTCGTGAAGTGAATACAGGCATGCAGTACCGGTACCCGGCACTGAGGTACACGTGTTAGTTCCAGGGTTGCTATCATATGCTCTAAGCTTCCCCGTATTCTCGCGATCACCCTCGTCCACCGGTGCCGGCCTTGCGTTTATCTCCGGGATGTCACTACAGATCATGGTCACATATGACTAGCCAGCATTTCCAACTTGGAGGATGTATAGTACATATGTAAGCTGACCACCCACCTTAGTCCTAATTAGCAAAGGAGGCTGCAATATGGTCAAGGCTCTACTATATTCTCACTGCATCAGACCCCGTAACGGAGAGCATGTGAAAAGGCCGCCAGAGACACAGGATGAACGCACATTGTTACCTACCTTGCCACCACCTCCGCGCTACAAAGGTGGGAACTCGTACTCACTGTACCTGCCTGAGTATCTCTACATAGTCTACATGCTTACTGTGTATTGCACGACGAGCCCAAAACCTTATCCAGCATCGGCTCCATGCAGGCTTTCGGCACCAGCGGGAATAGCTGGAGCTACGAGAGACGGTCATCAGCACACGAAAGCGGATAACAGGGCAACTTCTTGCGACGAAACTAGGTTGGTTCACTGTTATGCCCTCACAGGATCGAGCCGTAACAGCTCCGCCAACACGAGACGTACTGAGGTCCTCCGGTAAGTACTCCAGTACCTCATGACCAATGAGAATATCGGACTTGGGAAAGGTCTTCGATTGGTCGCATTGCCTCTGAACTGCCGGCATTCTGGCAATCACTGGGGATAGAAGAGGGTGTGAAGGCCCCTGTTGACATCGATCGCAATCTAGGGAAGCCTGGCGGGAGTTGCAGCCGGTGGCAGGTTCTCTAGCCTCCACATCTCACGTCTCACAGAGTCCGAGAGTAGCAGCCCGATTGGGTGATTCCGCCTGGGTACTTGGTAGGTGTTATGAAGCCATACCGTATACCCATCACCAGGTATAACGGCGACAGTCATTTGTTAGCCTGCAGGACTGCTATCGAGCCTTCGGTCATGATGATGAGCCTGTAAGTTGAGAGTTGTCCTTATGCCCCTGACCATTCTATCCCGCCATCTTGGCGTAGAGAATCTGGGATCATGCTGTGATGGCTATGGCAAATACTAGGGCAAGACACGATGGGCCAGATTCGAGGCCACCCTGTCCCAGAGGTCACCTACGGGTGGAGTGGCAACCTGGGAAAACCAAGGACCCCAACCTGGCAGAGTGGCTCTGTTTAGCACTATTACACAGTAGATGTTTCTGTGCAATTGGAAAATCTGCAACAAATATTGGTCGGATCACGGGAAAGCTCACGGGGTCATCCCACCTGCCCAACCCGATGGAGGATGCGTTCGAGCACGATCTACACTATACATACACAACGGGCGCGCCCCCGTCCGACTTTCCTGGAATGATCTACCCAATGCCTCATCATGCTGGAACATCTCGCAGTAGTAAAGTTGTGCGAAGTCGGGAGAAAGGCTTGGCATGTTGTGCCGCGATCCTCACGATACCTGATGAGGTACGAACAGGGATTGCACTTATCACGGGTAACGGGGACTTACAGGGAAGAGAGACATGGAACCATAATACCATAAGGCAAATAGTATGCGTCCCAGATGCTGTGTTGCGAGGTATAGCCGGAGAGATAGGCCCAGCAACCCATGGCCTGATGCGAAAGTGGCTGGAAGATCGACCATGCTAACGAACTCGCAGGTCTGGTATCACTGAAGAAGAAGAAAAAAGCAAGTAGTCTTCAACATCTTGGGCTAGAGGTTAGCTTTGCACCAGAGGATCGGGCCGAAGTTGTCTTGGAATAGGGCCAGAGGAGAGCGTACATGTCCCAAGAAGGCGCTGTGGGACATTTGTGGGACACGACTAGAACTCTTCTGGAACAGAGCACAGACATACGGGGAGTCAGCATGACCTCGATCACGAACGACGGGGAGCATATTACAAGGAAGGGCCCATATGCATGTTTGTGGAGATGGACCATTTTATTCACTCCCTCTTCACTCAATATCAAGGCACGACGTGAAACCTAAAACCGACGCTCCGAATATATATGCACATGTTGTCACCCGTCAGACCCAGCCTTCCGCTCGTATGACCAGCCTCCCCACCGTGGCGACAGATACGAAGGCTCGGGTCCTGGCCGAGGCCTCTCCTCATGCAGCCACCCGGTGGGAGGTTGCGCGACGAAACGCAATGCTACTCAACCTTCGCAGACGCAAAGATGCGGATTGTGCCCAGGTGGGAAAAGATTGCCCGGCTTAGACGGCATTACCACCGGTGAGCTTGATCACCTGGCCTATAGCCGTACGGACCCCTGGTCAGCATATACGTCGCGTATATCATCGTAGGAAACATCACCCGAGAAGGGCAACAGGAAGGGTTGCAAACAAATCGAGGAGCAGGGCAATCCTTACCGTTGATCCACTCCCCCTCCTCGCTGCAGAGCATGTACACAGCCTTCCCGATATCCGCAGGGGTGCCGACGCGCTTGAGCGGGCACATGCTGGCGAGGCCCTTGTCGATTGTCTCGATGGGCATGCCCTTGTAGCCGCCGGGGACGTAGTGCCATGCGTTCTCGTCGAACATGTCGGTCTTGACGCCGCCGGGGGCGATTGCGTTGACCGTCATGCCCTTCTCGCCGCAGTCGACGGCGAAGGCGCGCGTGAAGCCCTCGATGGCGGCCTTGGACCCCGCGTACAGGGCGTGGTTCGGTATCCCGCCGATGCTGGCGGCCACGGAGGAGGTGAGTATGAGCCTCCCGCCCCGGCGGCCGTGCCTGAGCGCCTGCTGGGCCACGAAGAACTGGCCGCGGCAGTTGAGCCCGAAGACCCTGTCGAACAGCTCCGGGGTGACGTCGACCTCGGGGCACCAGACCTCCATGCCCGAGTTGGAGACGACGAAGTCGACGCGGCCGAAGCGCGCGAGCGCGGCGTCGAACAGCGCGGCCACGGCCGCCGGGTCGCTGATGTCCGCCTGCACGGCCGCGGCCGAGGCGCCCAGGCCGGCCAGCTCCGCGACCACCTCCTCGGCCGCCCGGGACGAGCTGCCGTAGTTGACGACGACGTCGGCCCCGCGCCGGCCAAGCTCGATGGCGATGCCCCTGCCTATGCCGCGGCCCGCGCCCGTGACCAGGGCGACCTTGCCTGCGAGGGGCCGGGCTGGGTCGTGGGCCGCTGCGGGGGATGAGGTGTCGACTGCTGCGGGAGACATTGTGACTTGAGAAGTGGAGTCTGAATTTATTGAGATGAGAGATCAAATGGCAGCGAGCTCGAAGGGGTTTGGACAGAGGAACCAGCAGATCGTATGGATTGTGCACGACATGCTGGCATGAGTATATAATATAAGCCCGCGGCCGGACAAAGACCATCCCCAGTACAGATATGAGACCCGGACAGCGAGCTCCGTAGATGGGGTAAAGGTCTGAGCAAGGGATCACCGGCGCTGGGTTGAGGATAGGGAACCTCCGGGCGGCACTTTCGGCGGGTTTGTTCGGTCACGACAGTCCGGCGCGTAGCCGTGCGTGCATGTCCGTTCCCGATCGGAGCTATCAACTGAGGGCTGCTAGTAAGACCCGATGTGTCCAGATCCCGTCCTGTAATTCACAGAATCCTATGCAGTATGTACCCAGACTCAGCCGCGGGTACACCACCTCAGGAACGGCTCAAATCCGCAAATCCGAGGCTGGTGTTCGAAGGAGGGAGGTTTGGCAACCTCGGGCTGTAAAACCCCATCGGACCTCCGAACAGGAGCCTAGACCTCGGCAACCTTGCGAGGACAAGAAGATGACATAATACAAACAGCGAGGCTTTATTGAGGATATTCGAGATGCAGTCGATTCATTGTATGACGTATCGATCGCAAGACGTGTCAAGGTGGCATGTAGATTAAAACGGCGCGCAACAGTCACCGCCACTTCACATGGGTGCGGAGTATGGCCCTCTTTGAGCAAGAATACGAGAATAGATTCGAACCTGTTGGTTCCTTGGCTCTTCTGATAACAGAGTTCATGCTGGGGTCTGTTCTATTATGTCTTTTTGGCGCGGTTTCGTCTTGTGCTAGGGCAAAAGTCAATACCTGCAAACCCTTAGCCGCGATACTATCTCCTCTTGGCCTGGTCAGAACAGTGGTGAAACCAAGAATTTAGTCTGCTTGGCATGCCGTGGTCGTATGGTAAAGTAATGGATAAGTACCGGAGGGGTATTGTACTGGAACGATTCAAAGGCATCACGTATACTAGAGTATGTACCCTACGTGTCCTCTCTTAGTGAGTATGGTTCCTTGCTACTTTAGTCAATACACGGGGATGTGGTCAGTATATTATTACATGTCAGAAGCCATTCCCGAGATATAGCCCTAGTCGCTCTTCCAGGCCATGCAGGTTTCAAAAGGCAGCATATCAAGTTCGGGTTGTTTCGATACATAATCTTGGGAGATATTGCAGAGCACATAAAGCCACTGATTCTACCCTGGGGTGCTCGTACCGTTGAGGCGCCTACCATCGCACCCGGTGGTATTATATCACAGCGCGGAGCATTCGGGATGTCAGATCTACCAAGTCAGCCAGCCTTCGCGAAGATACCAGGTAGACGCAGGTAACCCTCCGATGAGCCAGAAGATTTGTTGGTGATGATTCATCAGCATAGTGCCTGCACCACCCTGCAGCGATACGTGGCTGAGGATCAGTAGGTTCAATCCCGCTGCCTCGAGCCGCTGGGTGCAACATTAACCTGAGACAGACTCCATCGATATCTGGCCTGATCTAGAGCTCATGTGTCTCTGGTTTCCAACTTCGGATGAGGTCTACCCGACCAGCCGGCATGAAATTCCCCAGTTTGGTGGCATATAGCCTTGCAACGTAGGCGGCGAGATACGAGGTGGCTTCCAGATGTCGCCTGAGGTGCGTCAGGACGAAATGCTGCCAGAACGGTTCGAGTTGTAAGAGCCCTCCAGATCATCTGCAGCTGTGCTTATCAATCACTGTAAGGGGTTTTGAGGACTGAGACTGGAAGGCCTGATCGGGAAGACGCCAACAAATGCAGAGGAGCTGAAACCAGGGACACACTCACAGACTTGCTTGGTTTGCACGTCCGCCACAATATATGAAGAGTCTGGAAGTTGACATAGGTCTTGATGTTTTACCCCACCTCCACCCGCCCCTCCTCAAAAGCCCCTCTCGAGGCCCCTGACCCCTGCAATTGCTGCATACGGAAAGTACTTGCTTCGTTGGGCGCTTCTGATTCGTCGCAGCATATAAGCGGGGGGGGCGGGGTGGGGGGTGGGGGGACCGCGCCGGGTTTATGATTTTGGGTAGATCCCTGCTCCCTCCACATTCTTAATTCGACCCCCCACGGTCAACACCCACCTTTGCAAAAGTATCGCAATCCTGCCTTTCTTGGGATTCAAAGCCATGCACGAGAGCTTATCTAATGCATGTATGCGACACGCATAACCCCTTGAAGTTGAGCTCAAGGGTGTTGCCTCCGTCGACCGCTAACTCGGAATTCCTATGTTGCTAAGTGGAGCGGTGTTGGGGGACGGGATTTTGGAAGAAGAGCTTCTGGCCGTGAGACGAGGAGGGAGAGGTCTGCTGGTGCTGGTGCTGGTGCTGGTGCTGGTGCTGACGTCGAGCAGCACTGGGCGATGCTGGATCTTCGTCTTCACGGGTCATAAGCAGACAGATGCAGACATGAAGCGATTGCTCGCTGTACTTGGCTGATATGTATCATTCAGTGGGAGTAAACCAGAACCACCAGATCTGGCAGATCTACGTGTAGTATCTTCAGTCAAGATCTACGAGAAACGTATATGCCCATAACGAATTACCCCCCAAAAAACAAGGGCATCCCAAGATCCTCAGGGAGATATCGCCGTCGCGTAGCAGGACCTAAAACTCCTTCGATCCCCAAACGCCAACATATATAGATCAACAATCCCAATCACCATCCAGCCAACCCATCCATGCCCCTTTCCCCGGTATATCCAGACCCCCCCCC
>LKEB01000035.1:150160-216984 GCA_003795295.1 Cytospora leucostoma | reverse complement strand
GTACCAACCCATACCGAATGACAGGCACCCCATAGTAAGACAGACCCTCTAGATAGATAGAACCCCCTTCTCCCTCTATCATGACCCAAGACCGATAGTATCCAGCGTCCAATTACTCGCGAGCCTCACCAGTTTCCTCCTGATGCCATCGCCCATACGCGTGCTGACCCCACCCTCGAACGCCTTGATCCCCAGGTCCAGTATATCAGACGGATCATCCATGCCGACCACCGAGCCGTCCGCCCTCGTCAGCACCGCGACCCCGTCGCCGCTCCATATATACGAGATGAGCGCCGGGTCCTCGGGCGTGACCTGATCCACCGCCACGGCACCGACACCGACACCGGCACCGGTACCGGCACCCAGACCAATTATACCAACAACACCACCAGAACCAGAACCACAACCACCACCGCCACCGCCACCGCCGTTCTCGGGACTGGACCCCGCCCCGCCGCCGCCGCCGCCCCCCTCCTTCCCGCCGGCGCCGACCTTGAAGCTCGGGTCCAGCCTCCCCACCGCGTCCGTCCACATGATCAGCGTGACCCTGTAGACGGCGGCGCCCCACCAGGGGGGCAGCTTGTCGGCCGTCATGCACCGCAGCAGGCGCAGGACCTGGCCGCAGTGGAAGACGGCCTCCTCGCGCTGGTAGATGCAGCGCTTGTGGCGGAGGCTCAGCTCCCAGTACGTCGTCGTAGCGGTCGCCGTCGCCGTCGTTGTCGCCGTTGTCGTTGTCGTTGTCGTTCCGCACCCGACCCCGACCCCGCCGCCGGCGGAGGCCTCGAAGCCCTCCTTGCGGGCGAGCCTCTCGACCTCGGGGAAGTTCGTCACGGCGTTGAGGGAGATGAGGTGGTACAGCACGATGTTGCACTTTGTCATTGCGCAGGACGGGTTGGCCTTGTGGTAGGCCACGGCCAGCTCGTACCACTTCTGGAGGAGGACCTGGACCTCCTCGAGGCGCTGGAGGGTGGACGACTTGGTGACGGTGCGGGCGGTGGTGCGGCGCGCGGCGATTATGTCCGAGAAGCAGGTGAGCATCTGCCGGAGGTGGCAGAGGAGGGACTGGAGGGGGTGGAGGAGGAGGCGGAGCTGCTGCGGGGTGAGGCCCGGCTGCCGCCGGGGGAGGTTGTCGTGCAGGAAGTCCTGGAAGAGGTCGAAGAGCGACGGGGTGAGGGACGGCGTGCTGAGGAGCTGCGGGTTCACGTTGTTGGTGCAGCCGTAGACAGACTGCACGTTGGCGAGCCACTGCTCCGAGCTGGACGACAGCCAGAGCAGCTCCGGCCCCGGGAGGGGGCACTGGAGCTCTGAGATGGACAGCACGGGGGCCGTGTCGTGGAACAGGCTCAGCTCCTGGTCGACTTTGACCCAGTTGTAGACAAGCCTAATGACGAATGTTAGTCCGTTGCCGTAGTGAAGATACGAGGTGCATGCTAAAAGTACCTGTTCTGTGTCTCACGTTGCATCCATGCCCTCCACTGGAGCTCGGTGCTTGTCGAATCGCTGAAAGTAGGAATCATCGACTGCTGTGGCTCCAACATCCCGGCGTGTTTCAACATCTGTCGGCTGTCAGTCAATAGTTCCTCCTATAGGAAACTTAGACAAATAGACTCACAGCAAGGTACATGCCCCTCTGCCCCATGGCGATATCCATCTGCCACTTGTCCCCGCTCCATGCACCCAGTAGGGTAAACAGCAGCGCACAACGCAGCGCGACCGGGTCCGCCGACAACTCGACATCCCTCTCGATGATGTCAAAGAGTGAGATCCGGCAGGTCTCAGTCAGGCCAGCTGACAGATACCTCGCCTCAGCCGTGGGCACGGCCGCGGCCCCCCTCGCGATCATGAGCAGGACGAGCAACGTCGACGCCTGGGTGCCCTGGAGCATCTCGTTCGGGTCGAGGCTCATCGCCGAGACCATCGGGTAGTACCCGAACAGGCTGCGGACGTAGCTCTTCAGGAAGTACTCGAGGACGTTGGACGGCGGGAGCATGATGAAGTTGCACATGCCCCCGGGGCTGGCGTAGCCCGACTTGGAGTAGGCGTTGACGCCCCCGCGGTGGACGCCGAGGGCCTTGTGGACGAAGGACTGGGTGATGGCCGTCATCTTGTCGCGTGTCCGCGAGTTGATGGGCACGACCGACGGCATGTGCGGCGTCTCGTTGCTGCTGCTGTGGTGGCCCAGGTACTTCTGCAGCGAGTCCCACGTGCCGTCCTGTTTGCACTTCTGCTCGAGGGCTTCCAGGTGGACGATGGCGGTCCGCGGGCAGCTGCCGGAATACGTTGGTGGGTTGCATCGCGCCAGCGGCCAGGAGTTCTCTGCGGCGATGACGACCTCGAATTCCGCCACGTTTGTGTCTTTGGGGGCACACATGGTCATGTCAACTGGCTTCAGCGGCTCGAACTCGATACTCGACATGATGCTAGTCGTTCTCGTATGTATAGATCCACGAGACGAGGAGGCTGTAGTCATGGGCTCGGAATTGGAGGAGACATCGCTCAGGTCTGCAAAAGATGCCAAGCCGTGGCTGAGCTCTGGTCGTATCGCCAGGGCGCTGGAGTACATATCAAGCTCGATGGGGTATTCAGGCCAGACAAGCAAGTCGGAATAGTTCGAATCAGGCGAGACAAATTCATGACCAAGCTGCATGAAATCGTTCATGACATCGAGTTTGTTGTGCGGAGATGAGAATCCATCAGGACTAAAATGACTGTGTTCCGGGGTCGACTTCTGTTGTTGATTTGATTGGAGTTTCGAGTCTCCGGAAATAGCCAGTTCCCCAGGCGGAGACCCTTTATCAGGTGAGCTTGAGCTTGCGAGGCTCTGATCGATATCCATCATGGTCGGGGATATTGCCGTTATCTGGGGTCTCTGGGCTCCAGGGAGCATCTGATTGTTGAGCGCGGCACTGGCCTGGGCTGCCCTCACAGCAGCCTTGGATGACCGACGAGCGAACCTGGCAGCACATGGCAGGTTCTTCTCGGCACACCGACTGCAGGGTACCCTCTTGTCGCAACCCGTCTTCGCGTTCGCGCAGTTCTGGCACGCTATAGGCGTCCTGCCAGCAACTGTCGGGACTCCACCTGGTAGAGGCTCCATTGGGTCCCTGGCCTCATGGTACGTCGAATGATGTCTCTGTAGAAGGTCCCTGTGGTGGCATCGCATCAGTGTGATCCAGCTCATGAAGCTACTCCCTCTCGAGGTTCTCACCTTCGCGCAAAGGACAACTGACAAGCACTGCAACGATGAGGCTTCACATTGGTGTCTATATAAGAGTTGTCAAATAAGGGTGACTTCATCATTACCAGGGAAGAGGAGCTCACGACTAGGGATATGCCTCTCAAGATGCTCTTTCCGGGTGAAGCTCTTCCCGCAGTACGCGCAGAATACCATGGTGCCACGACTTGATCGGTCAGTGAGACAATGATGACCAAGGGTGGGAGACCACGTAAATGTTGAGGAGGAAATGGGTGCAGACACGGTCACGGCTCAAGACAGTGGTGGATGCTGTGATCGGCGTGGTGTAAGTGCTGGTGAAGCTTGTGACCGGAGTCAGGCGCGCAGGGTGGTATCAGGTCGGTAAACAGAAACTCGAGCCTCAGTCTGGAGAAGGTATGATGCCAGAACGAAAGGAAAACAAAGATGTCGACATGGAAGGTCCCATGCGAGTTGGGAAGCGGGGGGTTACAGTTTAATCGACAACAAACATGCGCAACCGTTACAATAAAGGGTTGCAAATATGTCTGTCCATATCATATCGGGAAGTATGGGAGGCATGGGCGATACACACACATGCCTTACCGTCCTCGAAGGTTCTTTTGGATCGAATCAGCAAGTGTCCAGGAAGACATATCCTTGTCAAGCTTGATGAGATGAGCGTGTCTAGGGCCTAGAGAAGGTAGTCTGACCTTCCAAGGGGTGAGATCCTCAGCCGCGAGACAGAGCATGGACAGGGGATCATGGATCGCGGCGACTTTCTGGGCCGCCACAGGAACACAAGTTACGAAATGAGATGTACAATACCAAGTTACCGGAACAGTCCGGCGCAGAATGAAGGCTAGAAAACTTCCATCGTTTCGAATGCAGTCCAACGATAACACAGATAACTCTCGGGTTCGAACCAGAGTGTTCTTGGGGCACGGGAGGTGGTAGAAGTACGAGTGCCTGGGCAAGTAGGCCACAACATGGACTTATGTAGTAGCTCTGTGTATAACAGTGAGAATACGAGGCGAAGGCTGATTGCGAGCGAGGTAATAGTTCCAACATTGATCGCACAGGATACCCACGATGACGGTGACGATTCCACTGATTCTACGGGAGGACCGGGAGGGCTGGGTCCCGATCAGCGCTGGCCGCTATGCGGCCTAGAGAATTATATTAACACCTCCTTGACTTTCCCAGCATATAAAACAGTAGTGGATACGAGTTAGAGTGAGGACAAATCAGCCACCACATGGCGCTGTGACTCTAGCTGTCGAACTCCCAGCTACATCAAAGATGAACAACGGTGGGAAGCAGCACCCAGGATCTGGGGCGCAAGAAAGCATTCGTAGACGCTTTGCAAAGTATCGTGCTCGTGCGACATGTAGAGATTATGGACAGACTTACGTGGGTTCTTCGACCATGGATATTCCCGGCTAGTGATTATGATTATCGTTACTCGACATGAAGCAGAGCGCGGGTCAGGATTCCGCTGCCCTGTGGTCAGTATTCCTATCAACCCGCGATGGCAACCTCGAAACGTGTAGGTCCACCCGCCGGTTTCCATGCTGTGCTTTCGAAGGACCGGGTCTCAAAGGAACGTGCTCGCTGAGGAAGTATCTTGCAGGTCCCTTGGTAGGCGCACAGCATGTTTCATGCGGGCGCTCGACATGAAGAGACCGGCCTGACTGGATTCCCTTGTGTCCAGATATCAGGTCTAAGTGTCGTGCTCGGCCGGCCGACGAGTGGAGTCAAAAAACAATAGGAGCTAGGCTTCTGCAGAGCTCGGCGGAACTTGCAAACCAAATCGTCAATGATCTTCGGCCTGGGAGCGCTTGACCAGGTACCCGGCCGCCCCGTGGACCGGCTGTTACCGGTGCACCCCCTCCTTCGGCGGCTACAGGCTCATGGCTTTTACCCCTTCAGGCTTAGCCGTTGATACTCGGCGGCGCCACCTGGACCCTGGCCCGTCGACGTGCCATTGTACCTTGCGCCATTCCAGGTACTGTGGACTGTTGTCGCCGTTAGGCGTTGTACTGGCCACGAAGGAGTTATTGATTCGATCTCGATATCTCAGGATCCCATAGTTCATGGCCAGAAGTATAGGTCAGATGTTACAAGACGTTTTGAGAGGAAGATCTAAGCCATCCCGGGTGATGAAAGGCGGCCTCCGAATCGGTCGCCGAGCTCGGACTTGGCTTAATCAACATTGAGCTGCAGAAGCAACACTGGTGGTACGGTGATCTGCATCCAAACAATTGGTGGTTGGCAACCAACCCCAGCTTTCTGGGCCGCAACAGAGGCGGGAGGAGGGAAGAAGGGAGGAATGATGAAGGAAGGAAGGACGAACTGAGCTTGTTGATTGATGACTGCATGTAGCTACCGTGCCGTCGGTCTTGAGACTGGTACCGTGGCAGTAACCTTGACCAGGAGCAAGCTGATTTGCATCAGGGGGCTGGTAGGGCCAATCAGAGACATCCGAATCCATTTTGTCGGCGCCTTAGGTCGAGATCCGCCTGTGAGCACTTCATGTCGGCCCCTTAGCGCATAGTCAGAATGCACGTGTATGTGGCTGTTGCCCCAGAAGCACACCTTCGTCTCTTAGTCTTGCCCGGTATTTGTTCAGAAGCGAATGGCTGTCTGTTTTGATCGACTTGACTTACTACTATCATCTTAGCCAAAGATGGTCTGACTTCCCCCATCGCCAAGTGCTGTGCTCCTTCGCTGCCAGCCGCAGCAAATCTCGACTGATGGCACACCTGGTTACCGATGGTATTTTGGTGTCTACCGAGCTACTACTCAGGTATACACCAGGCGCCAGGGATGATTTAAGGTTCGGAGTAATAGGGCAACATAGGGCGCCCATCCCATCCAAGGCCGCATACCGCGTTGCCTCCCCATCAATCTGCAAGTCATCGAGCTAGAGCAATGATGAAACCAAGGGTCATATTCAAGCAAAAGGCCGATTGGCCATAGCACAGATGAGGATTCCAAGATGCTTCCGAGGCGGCACTTGAGCATTGATAATCGTGGGGAACGCAATGCTCGCAATGCTAATTCCGCTCGGGTTTTTCTAGACAACCGGTACGGAGAGGGCATGCTAGAGAGCCATGAGTATGTGGCCTTGTGGCTGAGGCTGAGCTGAGTCAACCATCCGCGTAACAACCATCAGCCGCAGAGATATACTATTACACTCCAGGACGGTGATGGCTTACACGAGCCGAGCCAGACAGGAGGTCCTGTCGTCGAATGGCTGAACACAACTCGGGTGCCTCTACACTCGAGCTGTTGATGAGGCTGACCGGGAGTGGCCACCGCGTCATTGAAGGAGAACTCGGTAAATCCTGTCAGTTGTATTGTATTAATCCTCCTGTCGAGCGGCCGCACGCCTACACGTCAGTGCGTGCGCCGCCACGACGCCGATGGTCAGATGATGTTGACCAGGGCCAGGCACCGGCACCGCCCTCAATAACTTTCGACACTCTACTAAAAACGCGACAGGCTTTGAGGCCATTGACCCCATAGATCGAGGGTTGAGGCAGTCGCTGCTCGGACCGGCTCTGGCTGGGACTCACCGCTCACTACCTGCGGTCCAGAAACAGTAAGAGGAGGCGTCGAGGGCGTCGTACCCTGAGCATCGATTCTCGGCCGTACCGTGCTGCGGCATGGGTTCGTAACGGCTTCAAGGCCGTTTCCTCGGGACCGGGTGCGAAGTTAGCGCATGACCCAATGACCAGTCGAGATATTGAACAAGTAGTCAACGACTAGACACATGCCGATAGCCCCCAAGTTCTGGCCTTATCATTCGACAGACTGCAGCATCGTTTCTTTTCGGGTGTCTGTTGACCTTGGAGAGAGGTCAAGCCCGATCTGCTCAACCAAGTCCCTCCTCTGGAGATCCCATGCATTCATACAGCATGCAGCATGCTTACCATGTCGCCTCCGAATGTCAATCATAGTTTCCTGTTGGGTTGTCGATCCTGAGCCGTCGTGCCCATGAGTTACCAATACGAGGGACGCGGTGATCAAATGCTGCTTTCGGCGGTATGGTGCAATAAACAGGCGCTCGGTCATGCATGTCATCGCCCATCCGCCGACATAGCGACGACCTCCACCGGAGATGTTGCATCTAGTGTCTGAGAGACTGGCACGCCAGCGCGAATCATTACTTGCCAGCAGCGAAAGACGCCGTGCAACTGATCAGCGCGCAGGACAGGTATGTTGTTGCTGTCCAGATCGACTTCATCAGCCAGGTGAGCCAAGGCCGAAGAGGGTAATGAGTTGGCGAGCTAAGCCTACCTAGGTATTCTGCAGCTCGACTTATATGTGTGAGTTGATAGGCGGCCCGAACGATGCATATAACCGTTCATAATGCGTGTGGGTTGGCTAGATTGTCCACCGAGTCCAGCCGCACAATCTTCCCGCTACACAACATTGACTGAACGGGATGGGCGGCTGCAGTAGAATGATGTCTAGATTACCTTAGCACGGTAAATCGAAGGTCATCTTCGAGGCGGCCGCTGGTGTCACCATTAGTAATGATGTACCCCTTCGAGAGGCAAGGCCCGCAAGTCCACATGGTTATCCTGTCTTTCATCGCAATACTCCGTGACCAAGACCGGGCTATCCGCAGCAAAGACAGCAGGAAAAGATTCATTTGTACGTATTGTTGTGTTTGGTACTGGGCATCACAAGTGATACGTGCCTGCACTGGACACTGGATCTTGATGTGCGGTCTACTCCCGCTTCGAGTGCCTGCATATGGCATCTCTCCGCTGGTGCCATGGCCAGTAATCACTGGGTCAAAAGAACCTGCCTTATGCTGTGCTACCCCCTTCTGTGACGCACGGCTCGGAGCATTCGGTCAGAAGTGCATTAGATGACCGAAGTGCCAGCGGTTCAGTATCTAGGTGGTCCTTAACTGTTGTCAAGTGGTGTCGAGCCTTAGTCAGAGACCGACCGATTGAGTCTGCAAGTGTTCCAGGATCAAGTCTGCGAGGCCTGTTGTTGCCCTTGTATTAGTCTATTGGCTGAAGTGAAGATTGCTGACAGGAAACGATCAGTAGACCGAACCAATCATTCTTCTGATGCTCATTAGGACCTACACGGTTATTGCTCCTCTTAGCATTACCAAAGCACATAGATCAACTACACTGCATCTTGTCCGCAAGAAGGGCTATGGTCTACTCATACAGTATTGAATTTCTACCCCATTCTGTCCCGTGCTGGCCGCGATCTGCGACTTAGTCACGTCGTCCGTACCTCTAAGACTTGGTACGTCTCGGTATGTGAATCTGTCGAAAAGGAAGATACTCGGCTCCAGCGTCATATCAAGCGCTCAGCCACGCAGTAGAGCTTGCTATTATAATCATCCTCTTCAGCACTCTTGGGAGGGGGGGGGGAGGGTCAGATTGCCCATATCTTGGGATGTTGGTGCGACGCTCTTGCTCTCGTGACGACCGAGCTTGTAAGCAAATGCAACTAAGTTGTCAGCTGGCTTGATCGGCCTGGAGGATTCAGGCAAAACAAAAGCTGATTGCCGTATTGTGCAAGGATCACTTGCCTTGAGGCTGATGACGAGTCTCCCTATGCTCCAGCAAGTTTGTCCAGTGAGGTTCAATTTCGAGGTATGTAGACTAGGTTTTCTACCTTGATCGTGGGTAATCCGTTGAAACTCTCCGGACTGGCTGAAGGCACTGTTCGCCGCTCACCGCTGGCGCGAACGTGCCCGAGTACGCATCATTCGGTGACGGTGAAGGCATCGCCGGCGAGGCACTGACGCGTCCTTGTTGGGTAACTCCTCACCTCCAGATACCATCTGATGTTTGTTACCCTTTGGTGACGAGGCAGTTGATGTGTTACGCGCGGGTGGCGCCGTAGTTGACAGATGTGACCTCCCGACTGGTCTCTTCTCTCACAGTCACTCCTTTTGCATCTGCACACCCACACTCCTGCACCTTTACCATCCCTGGAAATGGTATTCTCAAACATGTCCTCTTCGGTCCCGAGAAAAGGCTCATTTTATCCTCACAAATTTCCAGAGTTGCTGGATCTGGTTCGGTGGCCAGGCTCGGAGGTTCGCTCAAAGTTTGGACTCGGACCTCCATAGTATTTGTGAGAAGCAAAGAAGCAAATAAGACGAAAATCCATGCCTTTGGGACTTTTGAGGCTGCTGACACTGGTGGAACCGTGATGTAAGCACCTGCAAGCCATAATGAAGAGCCAATGGTGTTGCTAAGTTGGTCAAGCCGTTGAGATCTGAGGTCCTGACATTGTCCAATGGGGCAGAGTGAAGGCGTAAAATGTGTGACTGGAGACCTGGTGCGCCGATGGACCCGCGGAAGAGCCTCTTGGCTGTCGTTGCAAGGGCCAACGGCTTTGTGAACCCTTCCCGTTCTGGCGGCTCACTTTGACTCCACATCGGACATCATCTATGTTTGGTGAGGATGGTCGTAGGCTTGCATAGCCGATGACAATCTACCGATGCAAACTTTCGGTACCGACGGTCCTCCTTCTTTCCCGAGGATGGCTGGGGCATGATATGCATTGATTCTTCGAGACACCACGACTCTGATGGCATTGCTTCAGAGCGGAGGTTCCAGAATCAACCAGCCTCTCTGATTCACCCTGAGACTGCCGTTTCGGGCGGGTGAATGCCTCGGCGGTGCACACGATGCCGCTGTCCGTTAGCCTGTCCGGCATATACAGCGTCCTACACGTGGAAAAGATCTGCCGGAGTAAGATAGGGGAGGCTCAATAGTTCGGTCACGGAACACCGCATCCTCTTAAGCAGTGTCCGGCATAACCATCTTGCTTCTTCGGGCGCCTCCCGGATGATCAGCCTCGCCTTACCATGGTTGGGTCCCCTGGAAGAAGGAGTTTCTCCGTCGTCCGACTTTATAAATGATCCCCTTCATCAGCCTTCCCACATACCTTCTGCTTGATGGACTCTGGTCGGGCCGAAGACGAACCTATCACACACCGCGGTTGACTTCCACTCCCCATAACGACACACCTGACACAAAAACAGCCTTCTCAGGTGTTCGCTGACAGCACCGACGACAAGAGGTGGAACAGGTTTGAAGCTGTTGATCACACTCTTCCGACTGGCAAGCATTCGACGAACGGGCTGTTGACGCGAACGATTGGAAGTAACATGATTGCAATGTTTGCCGACCGTGTGGACATGGGCTGGAGTAAGAGTAAGAGCAGGATCGTTCAACAGAGCCCTGGATGTGTATGTGTTGACTCATGAGAGTAACGTTGGTCTCGACAACGGAAGTGATGTGGGAAGAGACCGAGGAGACGCCATAATCATGCCAAATACCGACGACACAATATTGGTGGGTAGCAAGCTTGGCCAGACTTGTTGCTATCAGTGGTGACGACCATACACAACAGCCGCGGATCGAATCCCTTAAGCTCAGGGGCCCCGGGAACAGGAATGACCAAGCCGCAGGTCTGATCAAGCAGATACTGGACGACTTTAGAGGCATTGATGCTATGGCTGGGCGGGGTGTCCAGCGGAGATTGTTAGAACTGGAAGCTACACTGAGACAGTCCAGGAGGCCGGTGGCGGAGACTTCGACTTGGGTACACCCGAAAAGAGCTTGGGAACGTCATGATGGTAACGTTGTCCGACAGAGGTATAAGAGCTTGGGATATGGTGACTGCCGCGTGAGTTTGAGGAAAGACGAGTCGACGACACACCGGAACACGCACCCTGAAGGAAGCACAACCATCGTTGCGACTTGAGTACTGATGACAGTGACGTCGAACTGGTAGCATGGGGCCTCTGTGGTAAGCAGTCATCGGAGTGTCATGGTCTTCTCGTTCGACCCTTCCTTCGACCCCGGATACCAACAACGCGTAAGGACGGCGCTCCCAGACACGCGTTGCGAGACATCGATGACACACCAACAAGAAGCGCATCTCATCGGCCTGTGTGAAGGGTCCCAGCAAATTCGAGAGGCCAGGCCACACTGGGTAGGAGCGAAGAAGGAGGCCATCACGTGGGGAGATCGTGCTTCACCAGACTTGGGGTCGGAATCGAGGTTTACCGGGATGGAAGCCTGGTTGGCTAGATCGGAGACTCCGGTCGCCCGGGATCCGGAATCCGATTTCCCTGGAAGAACCCCAGCCAAACCAGCCGAAAGGTTGAAATACCGAATAAACTCGACGTCTGCACCATTATCGTAAGGCCTTCCGAGTCATCACGACCTCAGGGCTCGCCGAGGCTATTACCAAGCAACCTTCTACTTACAAAGCATTCTTTGGGGGGACGTATGTACACAAGTACCTGCTGGTACTCATCGTAAGTGGTAAGCTGACCGGGCACATCCTTCGCAACCTTGTGAAGCGCCACGACTCCCCGGCTATCGTTACCCCCCATCAACTTGGAATCACCACCACCCTTCGCCATGACCGCATGAGCGATACAAGGAAGCAAGGTATTCACATTGGAAACCGCTACCCAGCCACCTCACCGGTGCCACACGGCGTCCATCTCAGTGCGTTCCACAACCCATCCACATCCAGGCCACCCACGCACGCAACAGCCAACTCCCCACTTGTTGCACGCCTATTCAGATCACAGAGGTACATCGTCCAGGTACATATCCAAGTACGTATGTAGCTAGGTAAGTATATACATACATACATACATATAAGCTCACCAGCGCCACACCTACACCCACACTACCCACATCCTCTTCGCAGCAGGGAACGGCAGGGTGGTCAGCAAAGAACCAGAAACCGCCACAGTAATGCCATCAGCACCCCCCACCAAGAAAAAGATGGAGAGAGAATCAACCGCATGCCATCCATTCATCCATCCTCTCATAAGATGATGCTCACTTATCAGCCCCCCCCTCCCCCCCCCCTTCCCCCCCGCGTCCGCCAAGGTCGGACGTCCGGGGGCCTCCTCCTTCGGCGCCGAGGCTTTGGACCCCGTCGTCATGAGCGAGCGAGCGTGCGTGCTTCAACCTCGTTCCAACTCGCTCACTCACTCGTGGCAAGTCCCAAAAGCCCCGCCCCGCTGTCTCCCCAAGCTTCGACCGACCATCCACCCACAGATCTATGTACTCCTCGCCCGCAAGCGGCCCAGGAATAGTTTCACAAAAACGAACGATGGATCGAGAAACGGGTAGGGCAGCAGCCCAGGCTGAAACATACGTCTGTGTGGGGGTGAGGGAGGAAGGGCGGGCGGGGAGGGAATGGTGTGTGTGTGTGTGTGTGTGTGTGTGGCGCGAGCTGTAGCCTACGTGGGCTTTAGCATGGCCTCACCTCGAAGTGAGGGCGGTCACACACACAGTCACTGTTGTCCCACACGTGCTCACTCAGCTATATTAGAAACTCACCTATATCTCCAGGTGGGGAGCACAAGCTCTTGGGAGTAGAGAAGTAGGAGCAGGCAGGGCTGAGGTATCGAGTGGCGAGATGGCGACGAGGTTCCTCAACGTGCAGGATCTCAACACTCGTCTGGTCTGGTGTAGGTGAGACGAAGCGTAAGTACATACTCAAGTATACTGGGTGCGTCGGTCTCTCGGAACCGAGACTCAGGTAAGGAAGCCATGTTCTCGGAATCAGCGGATGGCCCAAGAAAAGTATTGTGACAAGGCCTCGGAAGACAACAAGCCAGGAGGAAAATGGACACAAGTGCCATCCTCTGCACAGCTGTTTAGGGCACGTCAAGGGCAACAATGCAGGTTGCTGACTACTGGAGAACAAAATTCAGTTGCGTGTCAGAGTGAGATGACGTGCACTTGGATGCAGAAAGCAATAAGCATTTGGGTTGTCAACAAAACTTCCAATCTTTCTATTGCGACCGTAAAAGTATCAGCACCTGAGCCCGTCGTTTTTGTAGAGTTGCCCCCCACCCCACCCTGGGACGGTTTGTTGGTATCTTCGAGGAAGCCTGGTATTGTGATAATAACGACTTGTAAGAGCATAGCTCATTTCCATCCACGCTCGCAAAAAAAAAAGAAGAGAAAAAGGAAAAACCACAAATATCATAAGCATACGAGAACCATTGTAAAGCTTTAATGTGGATACGTGCATGACCTGAGACCTCCACCTTTATAGTCGAACATGCGTCGTGCCCATTCAGTATCGTCGGATTCGAAAAAACACCATGTCGAGAACCCTTTATTATCCTGCATGATTACACTCCGTCGTCGCCAAGGTTGGTTGGTCCAAGGTATTATCAACCGCTCCAGGGTTATCGCTTGTCGTCGCTTGGCAAGCATTGGGCGTGTTCTGCTGAGCATCCTCCACTTTGCCCTTGCAGTCGCTCGAAACATTTAAAGTCTTGCGCGTCTCCTAAGACTGGCCGGTAGTGTCAACGTTCTTGTGCAGCTGCTTCAGGAAGCGCTTTTGCTGGTTGGTCTTGGACTTCTGAGCGTAGCCGGGCTCATACATTCTTCGCATCTCGTGTACATACTCCCAGTACTGTTGACCCGTAGTATTCGGCACCTTGGGCTTAGGCACGCTCTTCCTAATGAATGGTGTGGCCATAGGAGCCGCTGGAGCAGTAGGGGGTGACACCAAAGCGTTGGTGCGATGCGGCAAGAGGGAGGCAGGCGGTGCTGGAGGCGGAAGCGGTGTCATTGATGACACCGGTGATACGTGAGCCGAGTTGAAAGGGGATATGCACTGGTGTGCGGGATTATTGCAAGATGCCGTATTTGGAAGCTGATGGTGAAAAGGACCTGCCACCCCAGACTTTGCGAGCCCAGGCGTCGAGACCAGTCCGGGCGGAGGTACCATTCCAGCATTTCCCGGTCCTGGAGGAGGCGCCTGGCAAGGAACAGGTCCTAACTCTCCCCACATCGATGTAAAAGCACCAGGAAGTCCAAAGCCAGATTGTGGTTGCAGAATTGGGTTGATGAGAGGGTTCATTTGAGGCACAAGTCCTGGAGAGGCTTGTGTCAACCCTGGCGAGTCAAAGAAGTTCAGTGGCACGGTGATGTGGGTGGGCATTCCATTGAAGATAGGTCCTGGAGACTGAACAGCCGCGCTAAGCGTCCCTGGGGCGACAGTGACCATAGTATCCTGAAGTTGAGCTGTGAGATAGATGTTATCGGGCAGGGGAGGGCGAGAAAGCCATCCTTGCTTGGTCGGGGAACCGCCAGCGACGTCGGCGGACGAGAACTCCTTTGCTGTAGGGTTTAGCGTCGATTGCTTCGAGGGGCTCCCGTATCCAGAATCTTTCGATCCGCGTTTCGGATGCTGAGTGGAAGGTGTCTCCGAGCCAGCACCAATAGAAGTGTCCTGCCTGACTCTCGACTGTGGGCGCGTACTGGGCTTGGAGTGTGTTGTGAGAGATGTGTAGCCGGAGTCAGAGCTAGAATTATGCCTGCTCTTGGCCATATATTGCTCTCCTGCAGCCCGAAGTTGTGCCATAAGGTTGCCGCATCCAGAGCCGTCATTGTTATTTTTCGGGGCGAAGGAGATGATGGCTGGATCCGCCAGCGCCTGGTTCTTCTTCTGCTGGCCAGCTGTTCGGGGTTGGAGTCGACTGAGCAGGTCTCGAAATCGGCGTTCTTCCTCAGGTGTAGCTGGACGTCGAACACGCGGAGAAACGTGTTCGAAATTGACAGACTCAATGGCCTCATCTCGCTCCATAAGCTCACAGATGTCACGGACTTTGTCCTTTACTGCGTCCTCTTTCCTCAAATATTTCTCCTCGTTGTTCTGCTGCACAGGCCGTGGTGAGCTCTGGGTACTCTCCTCATGTACGCGCAAGGAGTCGTCCTCCCAATAGTTCTCCGAAAAGGAACCATCTCTTGCAATCTTACTATGAACTCGAGTTCGCCGCTTGGGGACTCTAAACGGTTGCATCTCTCCGATCACCGTATTGACTGGAGAATTGGGCTGTTGGCAAACAGTTGCCGAGATGATGAAGGTATCTGCCGATGACTCTGGTGCTTCTGGTGTCTCTGGGAAAGGCTGGATGTGAAGAACGCTCATAGCCTCGCCATCACGAGCCCAATGAGCTTCATCAGTAAAATGCTGAGACTTATGAGGGCGCCATCCATCGTGGCTAAGGATCTTGGCCCCATCGATCTCATTCTCGTGGCGATGATATTTGCTGATTTCCTGTTGATAATCGAGGCCATGGGAGCCCCGGCCATAATCGTGCTTCGCGACTGGCGATTGAGGAGTGCTGTCGTCGGCAACAGCAGGGCCAGGACGTTGGCTGCGCCAAGTTGGAGTATTCATCATCTCGGAAACCTTTGCGCAGTACCGATCAACGGATTGATACATTGGCGGAATTCCCTTTTCTTGACGCGTGCCAACGGGCGCACTCTGTGTGGAACTGAGGTCGACGCCTGGCTTGGGAGGGGCTCGAGTGTCGATGGTCAGGTTGGGCCTCGACGAGCGGCATGCGGCAGTGTTGCCTTGGGATTTTCGTGTTGCAGCCATCATAGCTCCAGCTGATCAGCATCAGTTTCCAACGGGGTCAATCGGTGTCGTGACCTCCCTAGGTATATGGAGCAGTTGCGGCGCCACTTCAAACAAGAACAAAGTACAAAGGGTAGGCCTGTGATGCCCTGCCATCAAAATGATTGTTAGAGATAGACGGGCGGACTCGCGGGTGAAAGGTCAAATAATTCTGTGATTTTGTATACACTGGGCAGCAAGTTCTGTGAGTGTGAACAAGTGGAATACGTACTTGAAGGTACGCCGTTAGATTGCCTCAATCACACCTTGTAATCCAATCAGGATGGTTCCAGGCCAATATTGACTTCTTTGTTCCTACAAAGTTCGTGGACGCTGAGATGCTGGGGATGGATGATACTGCGAAGGTGGCAGCGAAGTTCAAAGTGGACTGATGACAGTATCGATATGGGTTGAGCTGAGTTGGTACAGTATTTCGTCGAAACTGTTTCCGATCTGGAGCTCCTTTTACGCTTCGTCGCAGTGTTACTAGTTTCTTTGTTTTGCAGAGGAAATGGAGGGTAATCCAGACGAAAGACACGGGCCAGTGATGGGATCGGAGAAGGTAGGTCAAGGCACGGTAGATGGTTGTCTCTTGGGACTCTAAAATCAGTAAACGTCAATTATTGTATTAATTTTGGAGGAGGTATGTCTGAGCGGGCAGACTAAACTTTAGACAACTTTTGGGGATCAGGTGTATTGCTGCGGAGGGCACTCACCACTTTCGAGTTGCTCGACGTCTTTCTTCACCAGGAGAAATCATCGGTGTAAAAGCTGGAAGAATTGTTAGAGGATCTGGACCGACTGGACTATTACGACAACATCGCCAAGGTTGGGTTCTCTGATGCGGAGGTCTGGCAACCGTGGTAGACGTGTAGAGGGCAGCTGGTAGGGGAGATCGATATCGTGGCACCCACCTCAAGGAAGTAAAAGTTTCGCTGAAAACGCGCTGAGAACGGTCTTGGAGTACCCTGAAGAGAAGAGATACCCTAAATCTGCGTGGACAATAACCAAAATTGGGTTCGAGTCCTGGCTGCGATGTTTGGTAGATGAGTCGACTGGCGAAGTTGACTAAGTACTTAAGTAGGTAAGGTAGTGTTGGTCGAGTGAAGTCTAGTTGTGACAGCTTTGGGGGTGGACCGGGCAAGCCTATTCAGTAGGAAGCCACGCTCAAGAGCAAGCGCTCCCTATGGAGAAGGCCCTCCTCAGCATCCCCTTCTCCCTTCCAACTAGACCCTCGCAACTTCGCTTTCTTCTTCTTTCTTCCTTCTTATGCAGCCTATCGCTCATTCCACAAGGCTCTCGAGGGCCATCGTGTTCATTTTTACAATGATCACTTGGCAGAACTCCGTCATGACATTTCTTGGGTTGTTGGATGCGAGATGATCAATAAGACGAGCTGTCACCACACACGGCTTGTGCCAGACAAGGAAATCAAAACAGGACTCGGACTGCGTTATTGGATGCCAAAGATAATCCAATGATTTTCTTTCATGCTTGGAAAGGCACGTGAGTACATTTGTAGGAGCAAGAGCACGATGGAGGTGGATCAAGGTACCATTGTTCGACATCGCGGAAGTCGAAACCGCGCCACTGACAGAAAATATTATAAACATGGAACTAGAAGAAGAAGAGGGAAAAGGCCTCCAAAGAATTACAAGAAACCCTGTTTCCGGTCTCAGTTTGACACTGCGCCACCGTTCCCGGTCATGTATGCAGCGAAGGCTTTCTGTATAGGAGATTAGCAATCCCGAACGACCCGATGGCCAAACGAACACTACAGATTGTAAAGAGGCAGGATTACTTACCGCGTTCCTCGTCTGGATGAAAACCGTTCCTGGCCCCGTAAACTTGCAGATCAGACCCTCGCCGGACGCAAATCCAGAGATGATACCGCCAGACGCAACCCTCTCCATCACATACTTCGTGTTCCACGCGACCAGGTGACCGTTGTCCACGATATACTTCTCCCCCTCCGTGAGCTATCAAGACATCAGGTCAGTATATTACACTTCGTGTCTCGCATGAGAACAGAAAGGCATCTAAGAGAAGGCAACGGAAAGAGCCCACTCACATCCTTCCTGATGATTGCACCAAAACTCGTCAGCCACAGAAGACCGGTCCCGCTGATCTTGTACACCCACAGGCCCTCCCCGCTGAACATGGCCTTGCCCAGCCCCTGCCTTTTGTATTCCTTGACGACGCCCTGCGTGCTCGCCAAGTAGCCGTCGTGGCCGACGCTCCAGCTCTCGCTGCCGGTGAGCCGGATACTCGTGACGTCGCCGAGGAACGGCGGGCCGAGCAGCAGCTCCCCGGGCCCGGTGAAGGTGGAGTGGCCCATCTCGCCGCCGGCGACCAGCTTCTTCATGCTGAACTTGTACGCGCCCCTGAGCGTGACGGTCGGGCTCATGGCGATCATGGTCCCCGGCTTCGCGCTCAGGGGGCAGCCCATGGCCAGCTGGATCGTCAGGATCGTGTTGCTGTCGCGGTGGCTGATGCGGTACGACCCGCCGTTGAAGGTCCCCACGTCGTCCACGATGGCCGACGCCCCCACGAAGTGGCCCGCCGGCGGCGCCCCGCCCATCAGGTTCGACGGGTTGCTGGTGTCCACCGGGGCCTCCTCCTCGTCCCGCTCCGAGACGGGCGGCTTCTCGGGCGGGAGCTCGCTCTCCGGGGGCCCGGCGTACTGGGGCGGCTGGACCGCATGGTTGCTATGCGTGAACTGTGGGTTGCTGTGGTTGCTGTGGATTGAGCCTGATGAGCTGTGGCGCATATGTAGGGGCAGGCTCATGTTAGGGACCACCTGTTGTTGCTGTTGCTGCTGCTGCTGCTGTTGCTGCTGTGGCGGCGGCGGAGAGAACTGCTGTGGTGGTGGGGAGAACTGCTGTGGCGGTGGAGAGAATTGCTGTTGTGGAGGTGGTGAGAATTGCTGCTGCTGCTGCTGCTGCTGCTGGGGAGGGGGAGGATAAGACGCCGGACTGCCCGACTTGGGCGGCGGTGTCGCTGCTGCTACTGGAGGAGGTGGATATGATCTCTGCTGGGCAGGGGATCCGCCGTTTGGCGGAGGAGGGTAGAAAGATGTCTTGTTTGCCGGAGGCGACATCGGGGCTCCTCCAATATGTCCAAATGATGTCTGGTGCGCCGGCGCGGACATTGGAGGCGGAGGGTAGCTCTTCTGGGCCCCTGAGGGCGGTGCTGCTTCATGGTCAGCGCCGGAGCTGTGGGAGTTGGCGAACGGGGGCACTCACGGGGATAGTACTGTGAACCCATGGTATGATGGCTATCTGGTGATCTGAGACAGGTCGAAATTCCAGTCTGGGACCGTCTTAGAAGGCTTCAGGTCGCAGCTGCATATAAGAGCGTCAGCGCAGCTCTCGAATGAGATGAGACGTCGTCGCCCAGGTCGCACTGCAGCTGAAGTGATCAGCAGCCCCGCACTCACTTTGAATCCCTCGAGTACAAGCGGCACTTGGCGAAAGGCTGGATTATTGTCTCCTTTGGATCGTATCACTACTCATGAGATTGTACTGGTCTCGTCCGCATATACCGTGAGTGAGGTTCAAAAGGATGATGGCTAACAATAATATGGGACATTCAATCATCCACTGCATTGGAGATACTTATCGAGGGAGGCCGCGCAGCCCAGCGGACCCGCAGAGTCGCCGCTCGCATCGATTGATAGTCACCCTCCAGGGCTTCTGAACGTTGCAGCCAACGACGGCTGCAGCCAACAACTGCAGAGTTTCCCCATCGTGCCATCCCCTTGGTGCATGAGACCCCTACCAGGCTGCTAAATCGAGCTCCTCCCAGGCAGGTTCGTCCAATGAGTGCGACGCGCGTCGATCGGGGCTACAGGGGTGAGCTCTTCCTCAACGATCAGTGGGCGCTTACGACTGGTGGGCTGGGCGGCTAGAGATTGCGAAAATATTGGCTGTCTACGACGGACTTTACATAACGATGGGGAAGGCTTCCGGGGACCCAGGAGTCTTGCTACAGTGGTATGGTGATCTATTTCTATATTCGTAGAGACCATATCGAGGAGCTGGGTCGACATTGCCATACACATAAGATATACCACACTACGAGCACAGAGCGTTCCAAGAATGGTGACGGCCTCGTCTAATCAATCAATCATGCGGCTCCACCGTGGGTGGCCATTCTTCGGATAGTTGAAGTCAATGTATCCTGTACGGTCATCGGAGGACCTGAATAACGCCCAGCCAGCTATCTAATGAGCCCGTGCCTGAATAATCCCGAAACAAAACAATGTCTGCCGCCTCCCCCATCCTTTCAACGAATGCAAGAATTCAGCCGGGTATCCAGTACTGCGCTCCCCTTCCTCTCTCTCCCCTTTTATCGGTTTATCTCTGCGCTCACACCACCGTGGTCTGTTCCCATACTTGTAGACATGTCTGTAAAAAGGAAGGAAGTATGGGTATAATCTATAGAAATGCAGCACGTTCGCGGTCAAGCAGGAAGAATAAGGCAAGACATAGAAGAAAGTAGGTTTTGTGTTCAACGCCCTGGCGGCCCCGGCAGTAGGTGTAGTCTGTGGCCCATTTGTATCCGAACCACTTCATAGCATCATAGCGAAGAAGGGGCCCTATGCCCTCAAGCCTCGCATGGAGAGGCATCATCTCTGAGAGAATTCATTCTGCCGTCGCCCTTGGTCATGGTCTTGGCCGCCGGCATCATTATCCCCCCAGGCTCGGGCTCTCCGCTCCGTTGCCAAAGGGACTCGTATTGCTGGACGAGAAATAGCTCTGATCGATCTTGAAGATCCAGTCAAGCTTGTCACGCTCCGACCTCGCCGCAAACAGCCACGTGTTGTCCGTCCCATAGATGGCAAACACGCCCGCCTGCAGCCTCTGAGACAGCTTTGCCAGGCCCGAGGTCACACTTTTGCTCCTAGCCTGGGCCGCAGAGCTGTTGTTATTCATCGTACCGACGATGCTGGAGAGGATGCGCCCAGAGGATGTCCTGCGGTGGCCCGAGGCGTCATTGCGTTGCGGCGTCGGCGTAAGGTATGGGGCCCGGTATGACGGTGATGTGGTCAGGGCGCCGTTCATATCCATGCCCCCGTCCTCATCCTCATCCCCGTTTAGCAGACCCAAGATGCCAGGTTGGCTATCAACCCGAGAGTTACGCAGGCTGACAATGGCGACCTCTTCGCCGTCTGTGACATTGTGGATGTGGAGGTACGGCCGGCGCAGTTCCACGAAGCGCTTGATCCAGCGCGTCGCGTCGCTGCTGGGGACAAGGAGGTAACCGCCCCTGAGGACAGTCGGATTCTTGGGCACACGGATGATACTAGCGACAAGCTCTGGTGGAGGAGGGAGTTCGGCATCGCCGTTCGCAGGAGGCTTAGTGTTTCCCTCGCCGAGTATCAGATTGAGGGGATCGGGATAGCGTCTCCATAACTTGAGACATCGCGCCAAGATTTCCGCTTCGCGCTCGGAGTAGTCCGGCTTTGGAGGCTCGATTGGCAAAGGGTCCTCTGGCGGCTGGGGTTGTTCTGCGCCGTCGCCATCCTGGGTTGCCTGCTCCGGCTCGTCTTGTGCCTCTTCTGGTTCTGGATGCTGTCCCGATGGCTGTCCTGGCTGCTCTTCTGATCGCTCTTCTGACTGCTCGTCTGACTGTTCTTCCGACTGCTCTTCGGGCTGCGGTTCTGACTGCTCTTCGGACTGCTCTCCTGGGTCTGGTTCAGACTGCTGTACTGGCTCAGGATCGCCATCTTTATCGCCTGCTGGAGTCTCCTTACTCTTAGGAAACAGCACCTTTGGCACATCGGGAGTGTCTTCTTTCAGCAACTCGTCGATCGAATCAGTGTCATCCTCCCTCGCCCTCGGCGGTGGTATACCATCCGAGTCTTGGCCCTCCTCATCCACGACAGGCCTCCGTTCCGGCAGTCCGACCTTCCTCAGAAAGTTCTGCATGGCGCCGATCTCTGCTACCCGCCTCCGCTTCTTCCGCGCGCTGATGTAGTCGCTGATCAGGGACACGCCCCGCGGCGTCCACGTTGTCAGGTGCTCCTCGCCCTTGACGTAGTCGTGCTGGCTGTTCATCCGCCACAGGTCGCCCACCCGCTTGATGGGTGCGGGCCGCATCTTCAGAGTGAAGATGGCGGTGCTGGAGTGTACGAAGCGGACGTTCTGCCACAGCGCGGAGAACATGGAGCTCTGTCGCACAAAGGACCGGGACAGGATCTGGCAGCAGGCTTTCGTGGAGAAGCGCATGGGCTCGGCGAGCTTCTGCGAGCTGATCTCCCAGGAAATTGTCATCTGGACGCGATACCTATCTCCTGTTGTACGGTCCAGCAATAGAGAGTTGTGCAAGCTGGAGTCCCACTGCCCGGTGATGGTGATGCTGCGGGTGCCATTAGCATTCTGCCGGATGACGGGCTGGAAAGCCAATTTGAGGGCTATATCGGGTGAAGCGGAGCTCATCTCTGGATTCTTGCCTGCGGAATCCACAAACTGCACCTTGCCAACACAAATTGAGACGACGTCCTCCCAGGGCAGGACATCACCGGAGCTGTGAGTCAAATTGATCGTTATCCGCCTCTGCAACCCTTGGTGCAGCTGAAAGGTCCCGCTATCCAGCTCGCTCGTCTGGGCAACCTCTACGGGAACATATTCTCCGTTCTCATCCATTTCCAAGATCTGTACTCGACATAATATGTCGTGCTTTTCCTCAGTGTAGAAGTGTGACTCGTTGATCCGGGCCGACTTGGGCTTGGTCCTTGAGCTTGGAACGCCATCTCGCATGTCGTCCCAACTAAGGAGTTTATCAAGATGCATCGTAGACACTTTCGCGAAGATCGCTACCCTCAAGACAACGTCAGAAGGAGCGGAGATAGGTACGCTCATGCTATGAACGCTCTCAAACCGGATGGGGTCCTCATCGAAGTCCTTCACGAACTGCGTCGTTGTGATGCCATCCTCCTCCGAGATGCCAGGGATGAAAAGCTGAGCATGAACCTCAGTGCCTTCCCGCTCAGCAAAGCCCATCATCTCGTGCATCACCACATTGAATTTCAGAGAATTCGACGGTGCTCTGGCCAACGACGGCTCGAGTGACAGTTTGACAATGCCGATCGCATGGGATGTATGCGGAGAGAGAACGTCCAGGTGGAAATCTTGGACTCGGCTTTCGAAGACAGCCCTGAGCGGAACGTCGGTCTCACCAATGAGCGTGTATTGAGGCATGCACGTCTCGGTGAATGGGTTGTCCAGGCTCAGATGCTGGGCGTACTCTGGCTGGTCCAGGTACTGGTGCATCTGTCGCATCTGCCGAACCCGGTCGTGCAACTTGTGCAGGCTCCAGAGGTGAACGACATTGTACTTATAGTCAACCACGCGAACTCCGATACAGGGCTTGATTGCTTGTTCAAGCGCGATGTCGTCTGACTCCCCGCCGTTAAGGATCATATCGTAAGAAGAGCAGAGGTCTTGCCCATAATCGACAACGCAGAATTGAAACACGACGCTCTCGTCGAGTTCTTGGCTCATGATCTGGGCCTCTTTCAAGGTCGCCGCATGCTGCAGCACAGACTCGGCCATATGAACATACCTGCGACCCTTCCAGTGTTTCACAACTCTCTTGCCCAGCTGAATCTCAGCCTCCGACAGCCTGGGACTCAATTTCCGCCTTTTCAAGGGGTCGAGTTTCTCGATCTTGGTTTCGAATTCGCGCCTCTGGACTGCAAGCTGCTTTTGCATGTCCTCTTTCATCTGCTTCAGTGTCTCCACCATCTGCGCTTTCTCTTTTCTTATCTCCTCAATCTCCACGTTCGCTGCTTCGGCACTCTTGAGCTGTTCCTGGAACTCCTCCTTTTGCTTCTCCAACTGAGCCTGCATCCCGTCGCGGGTGTCGCGTATTTTATCATCAGAATCGCCTTGCTTGGGAGTCGACGGCATGGTGAGTGCCGTGTCGAGAGAGAAGTTGTCAATTGTGCCGGTTGACATGTACTTCTCCCTTAGAGGATATGATGACAATGACTCCAAGTCATCATCTCCTTCCTTTCCAGTCACACGTTCAGCGCGGGCTCGCTGGACTTCCTCGAAGAGGGCGTTGAGTTCCTCATCTGACAAGCTCGAGAAGTTTTGATCGGTGCCGAGTATTGCGCCAGCTGCCTCCCGTCGTGCAAAGGACCAGTCTGAATCACGACCACGAATCGAGGGGGATTCTGGACGGCTGTCGCCGCTACCAACCTCTGAAGTTCCTTTACTCCAGGTTCGCTCGTGTGGCGGCCTCGGGCTGGGCGATGGTGATGTTCGCTCGAGAGCCTGCAGCTGGCTGGCCGTGACTGATTGTCGTAACAGGCTATGCTTCTGTTCTGTCCTCTCAGCTCGTTCCGCCAAAGCTTCCGTGGGATGATTGAATCTGAAGATGTGGAAGTCGCCAAGGATAACACGGTATCCAGAATGCAGTGGCTGGGGGTCGGTGATGCGCTTGCCGTTGATCATTACAGCTGCACCTTCCCTGGGTACGAGCGTGACAGTGCCGTCTGCACCATTCTCGAAGGAACAGTGCTCCGGGAGGATACGGGATCCCTTCAACCTTATGCCTAGATTGTTATCGCCCTCCGACTCTACATTACCGACCGTAGTGATACCAGGTTTCAGATTGTAAACGAGACATTCTGCAAGAAGAGGATCGTCTGACAGGTTGACCAGATGCGGCATTCTCTTGGGCGTGCTCAGGCCAATGAATCCTTTCTCGATGCTGATACCAAGTTCTTCGAGGGCAGACTCCCGTTCCTTATGGATCTCCTCCGTCTTGGCCAGCTTCTGCTCCCAGGTCTGATTAAGGTCTGACAGTAGTTTCTCGCTCTGGCTTAGCTGCTCGGCGATTTCAGCTTTCGAGACCTTCTTCGTACTACCATCGGTCGAAGTAATTGTGACCAGTTGCTGCTCAAGGGGCGTGCCTTCGGCGTAGATTTCGTCTGCAGGCACTGCGACCCCACCAGCACCACCACTGACACCGCCTCCTCCTCCGCCTCCTCCTCCTCCTCCTCCTCCAAGCTTGCTCCTAAGTAGGGCCAACTCTTCCTTCAGTTCTCTGATCATGCGGGCGTTGGCATCCTCGTTGACGACAGCGTGGTTCTTGATTCGTTTGGCAGAGTCGGCATATCGCAGTGTACTCAAGGTTTCATCATAGTTGATATCGGCAGGACTGATTGCTGCTATCATTGCAGTCATGCTGTTGCCACCTAATGAGTCTTTCAACAGCCAAGTAAGTACGGAATCTCGATATGGCACTTGTGAGGCGGCGCCTTTCTTCTTCTTGCCACTGGATAATTCCGCGAGGGCAGCAATGACACGACCAAGCGTCGAGAGCGATCTGTTGATTTCAGCACCTTCCTTCAGCCGGGCTCCCGTGGCTCCTGTGGATGTCGCTCGTTCGGATCCGGCCAAATCAACCAGGCTGATCTTGGCGACCTTCTCCATTTCCATCTTGGTGTCAGTGTCAACACTCTTCTGAGTGAGCGTCAGGGTGAAGACGGCATGACTTCGACTGGACGTTGCATTCATGTTGGTTGCAGCGACTGTCCGGGCCTTGTTACCTTCATCCATGAGGTGTTCGATCTCCTGAAAACTGCCGACAACGAGTTTCGCAAGGTCTTCGACATATGGACCGGTCGATGGGTGTTCTCGAACCTTCAGATTCCCCTTTGTGCCCGGGTTGAGCAGATCCTTGACTCTTTCGTTGTAGATCTCCAGATATGACACCTCGATGGTACAGCGAGTGTTTGGTTCTGATTGTTGTATCTTCTCTATCCTCTCGAACATGTCCTGGCAGATACTCGGAATGATACCGTGCTCCTTTCCATAGCCCATCATCGAGTAGGACTTTCCGGAACCCGTCTGACCGTATGCAAAGATACAGTTGTTGTACCCCTGAAAGGCATTGTCCAACAACGGCGTTCCCAAGTCTTCATGTAGGTTGTTCTGTCCCGCGTAATTTGAATCGTCCTTGTTGAAAGACCAGTATGACCGATCGAATGCGAAGACCTTCTTGCCATGGTCCTTGGCGTTCTTTCCCTGGGGAGCATCGGGCGGAGGGGTGAGGACGGTCTGGTTGCCTTTCATCTCTACGATACATTTTGCGCCTCGGTCGATTTCTGTAACAGACAGGCGCCATGTCAGCCTTGGGTCACACTCCAAGATAGGGCTCGCTGTCGCGAAAGCTGCGGAGAGGGCGCATGCGAAGCCTCACCTCTACTGTTGAATGGGCGCACTCGAACCACGACCTTGATGTTCCCTCCGCCGCCACCGGCGGACCCTGCACCGGCCATGATGATTGTGTTCCGTAGTGCGCGCGCGAGCCTTGGAGAGGCGTCGCACGCAGAATGAAGTAGGGGGGAATGTTGTAGAACAACGACGACAACGACGGGAGACTCGGCGGTTTGCGACTCTCGAAGCGGATAGCGACAGCAGCTGCAGCCGGTCCCACTCTTCTGTCGCTATGCTGCAGGCAGTTCGACACCGAAGCTAGTGCAGGTCCCTTTGCGGTCCCGACATATGATCCCGACTCCACAAAGCGATATCCAAGCTCATTCTAGATGCCAAAAGGAGTTGGCTCGGCGCGTTGACGGAGGCGGTCGGTCGGTCGCAGTCGGGGGTTCCGGGGCGCGTGAGGATTCGAGTCAGGCGTTAGGGAGTGTAGAGAGGATACAACGGCGCGTTTCGAGCGTTGGGGTGTAGTGAAGGTGAGTCGGCCGTTTCTCCAAGACGAGATGCAATCTAGTCCCGGGCCTCGGGACCTTAGGACACAGTTGGAAAAGCCGGTGTCCAGATCCTTGGCTTATTAGTGTAGTTGAGGAGGGAGGCTAGAAGGAAGGGAGGATCTTAGATCGTCGTAGCCCTGTAGCTGGAGGCGCATTAGAGATCTGGAGTTAGAGCGGCGTGGAAAGGGAACAGGTTGTCGGGTTAACCTGGGGGAAGACCCCAAATACACCCAAGCGAAACAAAAAATGGCGTCGGTAGATCAACAAATCTCCTGCAGAGAGAGGGGAGCTTTGGATCTGCACCTGCGTATCTGCATCTGCATTACGCGACGGGCTGCCAAAACCTGAATGGTCCAGTGTCATTCGTCACACTTCGGGCGAGTTCGCCGGAGATTGCACTTCACGTGTCACTCACTGGCTGGAGACTACCTAGGTATCTTCCCGTTGCCGCCGCCCCAGTTACCCAAGTGCTCCTGGTAGGCCTGGGCAGCCCTGGAAGGGAGCACGGCTCCAGTATTCATCCCACCATGCCCGCAGTAATCACAAGACAAGGTATCCCGCCCTTCCCAACCTCCAATGTCAAGTCAGCACATATCAGGTCGCTGATTGGAAGAAATAGCCCAGGCGGTCTTTACAACAAAGTAATTCTTCTTCTTTTACAGAACCATGAACAAGTACCAATTACTTTCCTCGATCGTGACCTATCTCCAATCACATCGATTGCCGTTGGCGGATGGTTGCACCTTGCTAGGTTGACTGCGCCAAACGCCAAAAGAACCCTGAATAATGATCAACAAACATCCCCTGACCTGTCGACTAAAGACTGAAGGTCCCGATCAAGGGCAAAGTCCGACTACTCGACCCTACAAAGATCGTGTAGACTCCTCTTTGGAGCAACCACTTCTGTGCAGTAGTATCCCAAACGCTCAAATCCCGCCGAGTCAAAGCAAATGACACACCAACCGTCTGTCCAGCGTTGAGAAATGGCTTGTCAAAGCCTCTTAACACCCGCGGTCTGTTTGTCCCAGGTACCTGGAGGTAGAGTTGGACCACCTCCGTTCCGTTCACGGCCCCCGTGTTTTGCACGTTCGCCATCACGGTTACCAGCCGGTCCCAGAGGTCTGACTGTCCGCCTACCTCGATGGGTCCGGTCGGGTACTCGGTTGTATTGGAGGTTACGCCCTTGTCGACTACAAGATTCGAGTATGCGAATGTCGTGTACGATAGACCGAAACCGAACTCATATCGCGGCGTAATATTGCTGGCATCGAAGTGACGGTAATCGATAAAAACACCCTCCGTGAAGTTTGCCTGTGGGAACAACTCGAATTCGCCTTCTGCTTTAGCAGGAAGTGAATGGTCGCCGTAATCGGAATTGTTGTGCGCCACCGTGTATGGGAGCCTGCCCCACGAATTTGTTTGTCCATATAGCAGCGACACAAGGGCACGGCCGGACTCTTGGCCTGGAAGATGGGCGAAGATGACTGCGGTCACGTTCTCATTGTCGATAAAATTATCAACGAGCCGAATGCCTGCGTTGTGGAAGACGACAATAGTGTTGCTGCACGACGAGGCTACGTGTTTGATGAGGCCGTCGGTGTAATCGTCGTATAAACCGGGTCTGTCTGCTCCCTCGTTTGCCCAGGCGTTTCCAAATACCAAGCAGGCGTCTGAGGCACCATCAACGTGCGGCGTAGCCGACCAAAAGTCCCACAATAAGGCTGTATCGTCATTGAATGCCTGCTGTCGGAGTGCGTCCATGGGAGAGCTGCTCAGTGCTGCCGAAGGTGCCCCCGATCCTCCACCACTGAACAGTGTTCCGTTTGAAGCAATATGAGGATATGGATACGTCAAGTTTCCAGCGAACCCCTCCTGTACTGCAAATGGATCAGCCGGCTCTGCTCCAAATGTCCAAACACTTCCACCAGGTGCTTCAACGTTGTATTGGCCCGGTTGGGCGGCGGAATAGCCGAAAACGGAAAGCATTCTTGGCTTGTCCAATGGTAGAGTACCGTTTGTGTTCTTGACTAGTACGTGTCCCTCTACGGCCCCATCAATCAGTGTTGATTTATACGAGGCATTTCGGGCGTCGATGATGGTATGGGGCGCCGCCAGATCCGGTGGAATACCAACTCCAGGCGAGGGAAACCCTTGATCCTGCCCAACCTGAAACCACGAAGCTAGAAGACTGAACAGGTCAGGGTAAGCTTCAGATGACAGCCGCTGAGGACTGAGCTTACCGGGTTATCATGTCGTCGATTCGCGTCTCTGGAATGGAGCCATTGTTAACGGCACTTCTAAGTTTTGAGCCCCAATATTCACCAGCATTGGGCATCGCAACATCAAGTCCTGCCAATGCTGTCGCCATACCCGTGTACAATGCTCCCCAATCCGATACGACGAAACCTTGGAAGCCGAGTTCTGTCTTCAGGAGGCCGTTGAGGGTGTAGCTGTTGGCGCAGCCGTAGGAGTTGTTGATACGTTGGTATGAGCACATAAAGTTCGCACTTCCGGCGCGCACGGCATCTTGGAATGGCCTATGGGCGTCAGTAGAAGCGATATTAGGGGACACATACTTTCTTACCAGAGATATAACTCATGCATAGTTTGATCGTCGATATTGGAAGAAACGGCTTGGTGTTCGCCGTGGGGCATGCGGTAAGTTTCTTGTTCATTGCCGATGAAGTGCTGTTGTTGCGATCAGCAGACGAACAAAATGCACGCAATCACTGTTCTCACCTTCGTGGACGTAATCACGCCTGCACCTTGTACTCCCTGAACAGTGTCAAAAGCAAGAGCACCCGAAAGGTACGGGTCCGGAGAGAACCCTAGAAGTGACAGAATTAGCAGACCAACACGTATAACCACAGCTCATGATGTCCCCTAAGAACTTACCCTCCCAGTTTCTTCCACTAGTAACTGTTCGACCCATTGGGCTAATGACAGGCCCAAGGAATACATTGGCTCCTTTGGTCCGGAATTCACCGCCCATACCAAGCCCCCGTGACAGCGTCAAATTTCGATTCCAGCTGTTCCCATCAGCATCTTGATTACCACATAGTAATGGAAGAATCTAGTGTACCTCGCTGCCACATGAATGCCGGCAGGCCATGCCGAAACAAAATCAGCCGCTCGTACACCCTGGCCAGCATCTTGGAAACACATTCCTGGGAACTGGAGCCGTTCAATGGGTCTGAGATAGCCGACACAGCCTGTGCTGCTCGAAGATCCAGCAGTCAAGCTGATCTACGCAAGCAAATTGGACGTCAGAATAGACAGCAGAACTTCGAGGGATACAAATACTGTACCTTTTCATCCAAAGTCATATTGGAGACCATGGCCTGTGCCCGCGAAAGTGAATCTGTCCAAGACCCAACCCCAGTAATATTGGCTGCAGGAATTGTCAGCGATGCGCGTTCCATCTCGCTCCCAGATAGCCCGCAGAGCTATGGTCTGCAACTCGAACAGGAGAACTTACGTGAAGGATAGATAGCCGGCGAATCCCCATAGAAATACGCATCGCTCTTGATGGCATCATCATTGGGAACACTTCCACCTCCCAAGCCACCACTGCCCGTGCTTGTGTCGCCATTCCGCGATGACCTATTTTGCAAAGCGGCCAGTCCGGCCAGACCACCACCGATGATAACGAGAAGCGCTATGACCACAATGGCAAAGCCTCGCTTGCGACGGAGGAAAGGGAGGCGATTGGTGATCCTTGTCCAATGCCCAGGCCGAGCGGTGGATCGCGCATCCACGATCGTGGCCTTTTCCGGTAGATCAGCCATGACTGGTTGGTAAGAGGGTAACTGGGACATAACCTGGTTGCTGGTGTCTGGGTATTCACGAAGTCCTTGACGAGCAGCAGTCGAACGTGACGAGAAGGTTTGGCTGGGACGGTGGTCACATAGTTTCCACCCACGCAGTTGATTCAACGTCACGATGACCCTCGGGAGTTCTGGGTCACTGAGTATTTAGGACTTGGAATGATCCAGTAAATGGAAATGAACGATGCCCAATAAAGTTGCCAATGACATGCGGGTCAATCAATGGAAGAATAATAGAAAGCCAATATGCTTCCATGGGGAGGGGGTGGCACTGTAGCTTGTTGGTGCTTTGAGACACCCAGATACATAGCAATACAAGTAAGGACCATCATCAGCATGGACCCTGAAAGTTTGGAATGCATACCTGGGTTCTGGGTAGGTACGAAATGAGACATGCGCGGAGAGCTCGCGTTGCTGACAGGCAGGTACAAACACCGCACTTGGACCCTCAGGTGGGAAACAGCAGCCCTACCCGTACCACTTGGCCCGGTCAGGGCCCACCCCCAGATTCTGCCCAGTAGAAGGCCCTCTCTCATTGGCATCGCCCGCCTGGAGAACCCCTGTCCCTCTATGCATTAGAACATCAAAGTTGAGCCAAGGTTGCTTTATACTCGAGTCTACCAAGTAAGCTTAAATTGTGGTCCTGCACCTGGGCACCTAAATCATTGGCACGGCACGGCACGGGACGGCAGAGAGTCATTACTGGAATAGGCAGACGCATATAGCTGAGGCTAAGACTGGTCCGTGTATAAATGGCTGTTTCGAACTTGTGTAACGCGAGAGCAATGGGATTGTTCACTTTCCCATGGCGCCTGACTACCTACCTACCTAGGTAGGTAGTTAGATACTTGGCTACCAACTTCGGTATGCACCACCACAAGACATCGCATCATGGTATATGAGAACTACGTTGGCACGACTGCGAAGCCTCCGAGCAATGGCTGTAAAGGCAGTGGCCTTCAATGAGTCCAGCTGCGAAGGATTGGCGCCATGGCAAGCTAACTCACTCACTCGTCCATTGTTGACCGATATGGTCGCCATGGAGCTGAAGGCCTCTGCTTGTTCATTATGTGTAACTTGCCAAAGATTCCCAAGACCCTGCAGCCAACGACATAGACAAAATGGTGTAATATTGAAGTACGAAATGAACATTTGGCGGGTATCTGAGAAAACGTATTATATATATGTACAGGCCTCGTCTGGTGGCTTCTCGGCTCTGACTGATGCGCAGCCCCAGAATATTCCGGGCCGGCATATATTTCAAGCAAAAAAAAAAAGGGTTGTCCGGAACTTCCCATTGTCTACATGGGACCCTCCCTCCCATACCATCTAAAACGGACGAGCGCATGGGCAGTCTCTATCCAATGCCTCAGTCCAGTGAAAAAAGAATCGTGTCCGCAAAATGTCCGCCGGATTGCACAACGCTCTCCCAGATGCTTAATCAGTGTTCTCGTATCCGTAGATTCATGCCCTGACCTGCGGAAGTTCAACCAGTAGCTGTCCTCGTCCCTGGCACCGTCGAATGTCGCTCGTTTGCGTAGAAATCGGTATTTCGCAACCGGGCGTGTCGCTGACTCTGCTGGCATCGGACACGTGTATTATTTCGCCATATTCCAGGGAAGTAAGATTTGTCCATCCATGATATAGAGCTCAGGATAACTGCCAGCGTCGTCGAAATTGCCCGTCGTAAAGAGCAGTAGCAGAGCTGATAATTGCAGTAGGATGATCAAGCACCCAAGTGCCTCCAAACTCAGCGTGCCCTTTCAGTGGGCAATAGTCCCGGAAGAGCAAGCTCGCGTACGTTTCGAATCCCGAGCTAATTGTTCCGCGCCCAATTTAAAGAATCAGCTGCTTCAGGTTTCGTTGTATGATCATGTCCTGGACGGACCCCATCGTGATCTTCAGGAGATTCGTATCGGTAGCGTTCGTGAAGTGACCATAGATTTCCTTCTCCGGATTCCGGTTAAGCGCACGGAACTTGTCCATGAAGTACTTGCTCGCTTGTTTCCAGTCGTCGGGGTCTCCGTGGTAGTCTGTGAAGCCGTGCTGATTGATAGGGCTCTTCGCCAGCTTCTCCCGGAAGAGATCCATCTTGTTGAGGAACAGGATCAGAGCCGACTTGAGGAACCAGTGGGAGTTCGCGATCGATTCCCATAGCATCAATGCCTCATTCATTTGGTTCTGTCTTCTCGTTAGTACATGCGCCTATAACTGTGCCCATAAGAATACTCACGCCATCCTTGTCTTCCACCAGACATTGGTCGTAGCCGGAAATGGCGACCAGGAAGAGCAGACAATTGACGTTTTCGAAGCAGTGAATCCACTTTTTTCGCTCTGATCGCTGGCCGCCAACATCGAACATGCGGTATGTAAGCTGGCCCAGGTCGAAGACTGTCTCCGTGATACCCGTGGTTCGTAACCGTGACCGCAAAAGATCTTGATCGGTGGGTACGTAGTTCTTGTCCCAGACGCGGTCCAGGTCCTCGCAGAAGCTAGAAGTCGTTAGCTATGCCCTCCTAGGCGAATAATGCCGTATCCACTCACTAGTCCAGGTTGTCATGTAGCGCATACTCGTTGCCCTTCGAGATGGCCCTCCTCACACCCTCGTCGACCCACAAGTGTTTTATCGGTTCGAGGAATTCGATCGGGAAGTGGTCGTTAGGGCTCAGCTCGTGGTCGACTAATACTTGTTCCATATATTTCTGATATCGTATGGCAAGTCAGTCTAGGTTTTCAATGGAAGACGTGCAAGACATGGAGTGGGCTGCAAAGGTTGGCTGTCGATCAACGCACCTCACTCTCGGGCTTTTCGAAAGCGATGTTCAGTTCCGTCATGGCATCGTGTATCAAGCGAAATGATTGAACGATGTTGTTGAAGACGACGGGCTTCCATTCCAGCTTCTCGTTACTGCTGAAACCAGTAGCGTATATCAACTTCATCTGCTTCAACACGGTCGATTTTCCGGACTCTCCGGCTCCTGCAACACAACATTTGTCGATTAGCACCAGTGACTGAGACGGCTCGAACCCGGTGGTATCGCGGGACGGGAAGGGGGATAATCGAAAGTCGTACCGAGTAAGAGCAATTTGACCTCCCTTTGCATCTTCTTCTCGTCGGCCCTCAACATCTTATCCAGCTCTTGCGACCGCTCCGCATCGGCCTCGCTCTTGTTCCGTCTCCCAAAACACATGGTGACGTCGTGTACTTGCTCCCACCAGAACCCGGGCTCCTTTGTAATGTGGCGTGACTCGAGCCGACTCCCGATATGTATATACAGCCTCAAGGGCGAACAAAATGTGTAGCAAGTTTTTATGCGGTCAAATGTACAGGTGTCCGTGGCATCGACAGAGATGGGACCATAGGAGATCGACAATCAACGAAAGGGGCGAGGTTTTCCTCGCTGCTTCGGTTGTTGACAAGATTAAGGCTCGGGGCGGGTCCCAGCTTAGATGACAGCGGAAGCAAGGTCGAAGGTTTGGAACATGAATCAGGCCCTGACAATGAACAGAACGGTTGTTCTCGGCGAAAGTTGTCCTGATTCACAGTCGATGCCGGGCAGCATTGATGACGAGAGATGGGTAGTAAGAAAGTGAGAAAGGGAAAAGAGCCGAGAGGATTCCAGATACGGGATTACCTATGATACACACACGCTGCGCCCAGTCAGCAGCAGCAGCAGCAGCAGGAAAGGTCCGAACGCTGGCTCGACAGTATGAAACGGGGAGAAATAAAAAGGCCTGTATGTAAAATGGTACGTCAAGACAAGAATCCAGGACATTCGCTGGGTATTACTGGGGGGGATATCGGTAATTGTGAAAAGGATCTTCATCATTAATTACCCACTCTTTCATCAACAACAACAACGGCCATTTTGCTTTGGGGAAGACCTGGCTTGCTGATGTTCCAGGCTGCCCCCAGCGCCCAGGTGAGATGTGGAGTTCTCCCCCTCCCCCCGTCCCTGGTGCGCAGTAAGTACCGTGTACGAACGGTCACGCAACCTCCTCGTGGTGCAAGGAAAGCCGAAGTCGGTAGCGATTGCTGCGTGCATACAGTTTGCACTCTAATTATCTGGGGTTCTCTCGTCATCAAGTTTGCAAAGCTGCGGGCGTCGCTCCATCAAGATAACCACATGCCATGTCTGGCGACATTAGTACCCGGTACATACTGCTGCGCTGTCCATCCGGGAGTTTTGGGGATGCTTCCGCAGGATTCATCTCGGGTATAAGAGGGCTTACGCTACAGATCCAACTGTTGCTCCTCACCGGCTGTCTAGACTTCCAACCGGCGATCAGCTACCAGGACCTTCCCAACTGCCCAACAGATCACCCGAGGCTGATAGCTTGCACTGACTGCTCGAAAATCATATTTTGACACCTCCAAAAAAGGATTGATCCCATCTGTCAGCCTGGCGGGAGAGCTACTGCATGGATTCGTTGCAGTTCACCCATCTCATAAGCCTGTCAGCAGCAACGCGGTAACCCGTGGACCATCCGGACTGATGATGATTGCCTGGCTGCTGCAGGCCCCTGAGCCCTGCGTTACAGGACAGTACCCTACGCTGCCATCTGCCACACCATGGCATGCCATGCTTGGCATGTTTTTTTCCATCAATTGATCTTCCAAGGTTACACTTGTTCTATAATAGTCTTTTTGATCGACTTCTGAAATTCTCCCTTTGCCCCTATTCATCAGCCGCGAAACGGTGGCATTCTAGGTAGTTGTGGACAACATCAGCCACATGACTTTTGCCCCTTTTGTGACCAAAATAGCCCCGACACGGCGGAGCCTCGAAGTATTAGCGACTTTGTAGCGACGGGGGCGTTCGCCAGGACCCGCCCCGACGCCCCGACCTGATTAGCCACAGGCAGTTCAAGTGCCCTGCTACTTGAAACGTTTTCGACTAATTCCCCGGAGAGTTCCTTCGCAGGCGTCAGGAGACCCTGCATTGCTCTCGTGGCGATCCGTGGACACCGTTCCGCCGCTCATAAATCGCGTGCCGATGTCGATGCTGCTCAGTCAGCCACGTTCACCACATGGACCTTGCACCAGATCACTCATCGGCACGATGCATCGAACCAATTCTACGGGAAGAGCGAACTTTTAGCTTTACGCTGCTTTGGCATGAGCTCAAAGGGCTGTTTGTGGGCCAGTTGTAGCGTTATCAAGCTTGAGGGCTCCTCCCTGCCGCTACTCTTCGGGTAAAGATACCTTTATTAGCAGCATATGCCCCGCCTATTGAATATTATCATGTAGCACCAAAGAATGTTGGTAAGTTTCATCTGGATACTGGAGATTCGGAGAATCGAGCTTGGACGGTGTGGAATCGAGCATAACCTGGCTCATCACGTACTGCCAAGGTCTAGGGAGCAAGCCAGCGCCATAGCCTGGGATCCGCGTGGTGTTCAGTTACAGGGGAAGGGTGGTATGGTGGATTATGAGGCACTGGAGGGGTTCATGTCGAGACAGCCCAGAGAAGTTCAGGTGCAGACCCAAGTGAACCCGCAAGGCAAGCAGCGCTCCAATACATAGTAATTCTTGTGCCAGGGTAATCTTATAGGTGAGAATCTTCTTGCCAATTCGTCGTCCACGATTCAACCAGCCTCCTTCGTTGGGTTACATCGTCTTCGATTAGCAAGAGAACTATTCATTCCGATTCGGGGGCGTCTGCCGAGGATGGTATCTCGGGTTACACGGGGCTGAAAAGTAAGCTTCCGTCAGCGTCCATTACAGGTGTGTCCGGCTGCACGTATGCACGTCAGACTGCAACGCCAGCAATGGTGGCATCGACAGCCATAACATACAGCCATACAGCTTGATGGGAGCTTGAATCCATATGTGTGAGCGAGCGGAATAGGCATAACAAAGCTTCACGACATGGCCAGCTGGCATCAGCCGGGAACGTTGCAAAACATCGTTCCAAATGCTGGGTGGACCAACTTCGTCAGTCCGAGGTCTCTCTCGTGCCTACCCTAGGGTAGTACTGGAATATTGCCTTGACAACATTGAGGGTTTTGGCTATACACCAAGACCTAATCATACCTCAATTTGGACTGCAAACAGGGCAATGATCAATGCAGTTCGGGATAATCCATTCACATATCCGGTCCAAGCCAAACGACATCTCGACTAGTGGGGATCGTGGAACACCAGTGACGGTTTCGCGAATGTCTTCTGGGGTTTAGTGCGGGTTTGTTGTGTGCACTTGCCAATCGAGAGCCTGGCCGGACCGCGTTTCCGTTATCAACGGCGAGGAGACAAGAAGGAAAGAGGGAGAGGTGACTAGGGTCCGTATACTATTACTAATGATGCTAGAAGGGTAATTGTTCAGAACCCTCGGGCCTTGCCTACTATAGTCTTCACCACATGCCTCCAATTACGGAGCTTCATACCTCGTCAGGACATATCGGGCAGGTTGTGATAGACCTGGACTTGATGCTGGAGCAGATATTGTTTGCTCGTCGATTGCTATCACGATCACATGAGCGTTGGTTGTCGATCAATAGTGACACGGTACCTCCCAACCAAATCAACATCCAAATTAGTCGAGCTAAGTTCTCAGGTCTGGGTACAGAGTAAGTAAACAAAACAAGCTGGAGATGATCCGTAGATCTCGACAGCTGCCGCCCGCCCTTGGCTTCAACTTCGGATGACGAAAGTTACAGCCCACAGAAACCGCCAACAATTTCCCCTGCCTTGGACGACGGAGAAGAGTACCTAGGTATGATGCTCGACCGATACACAGCGAGCAAAAGTAGCAAGACATAGGGGAAAGGGGGGACGTCAACTTCAAAGTGGAGCGCACATCGCATTCTAATTACTGTATAAGACAAAGGACATCGGGACATTCGACATAAGCTTTGCGGATACCGGTACTCGCTTAATTGCTGAATGCGCCTTAGGTCCAAGCTCGTCTCTCCACTCATGGACAGACGCCTGCCTCTAAAGCTTCCTCCTCAGAATCGAGAACTGCGCGCAAGCATGCGCTGGGTACCCCAAGTCGTGGCTGTTGCAATATAATCAATACTAAGAAACGCATCACGCGATCATGCCCGCTCTTCAGACTCGAGATCTGTCACCTTACTCGTGCGAGTTGCTCAAGTTGTCGCGTCTCCCTTCCGCGTGCTCCTCATGGGTTCCTTTGAATTCGTGTCATCGGGACAATCGCTCTCGGGTTTGAATTTTTGGCCGTGTTATAGAATCACGGAGCGCCACACCTTCAAATCTCGCCGACCGGGATTCTGAAGCCCCGACTTCAAGCCCGGCAAAATTCCGCGAGGCCTGTCCAATCTCCGGCCCCCGCTCGGGTCCTTGAAGTGCCGTAATCCTAACGAATTCAGGACGGGTCTTTGTTTATGTAACAAAGTCTGTTTCAGTTGGTACTGTCCATTGGAAGACCGTGGAGTAGGAAGCCGGGAGATATCCCTCGCCCACCTCCAGCTGGACACTGTTCTTATCCAAACAGCGGAGGGACGTGGCAACATGAGCGCTCAGACGCATCAACCTCACATGGCATCAGCCGTCCTATCGGGTACGGAATATTCCTGTTCACAAGTAACCTGTGCATGCCCCCTGTCCAACTCCAAGATCGTCTGTGCTACCTCGCGACATGAGTGAGGTCTCAATGCGATACCCGAGGCTAGGACGCAAGACACTCGCTTGCTATCAACAGCGCTCTACCTGGGGCCCCCCTAGAGGCGCACGCTCGACATGGATTACGCCAAGGGGTCATGGAGACGGACGAGAAGGATCTAAGCAGGACAATGGTAGACGGTGGAGAGCACGAAGGTAGCTGGCTTGCGGCGATGTCAAACAACATTCTTTGAACGTAGGTATCAGCGAGAGCCTTGCTCTCAGCTATGCCCGCGCATCAAGAATACCTGGCGATACCGGTTTGCACTTCCACAACAGTGGAAGAAGAAGAAGAGGCGACCCCACTCATCATGCATGAATTAACATGAGAGCGAGAGCCCTCTGAAATACCTACAAACGAAATCATCAATACCTAGGTACCTGCTATGCAGTATCTCTTGTACACTAGGCGGCGAATAGCGGCAGAATTCCTCGTGACATAGTCGGGGTACCCCGGAATTCCTGAAGGAAGGTACGGCACCTAACGTACATCGAGGAGAGGCATTTTGCTGCTTCGTTGTACCGGAATATGGAAAAGAAAGCTCTTGGCTGGAAACAAACACACGTGAGTTGACCCCGGCAAAACCTTAAGATAGGCGTGGATATCCGTGTCATGGGAAAAATTTTCGGTGCCCAATTGAGAAGCCGGAAGCTTCTCCATCTCCGCAACTTCACCCCTCCATCGTTAGCAGCAACTTTCTTTACAGACGGGAGCCGCCTGAAATACTGCCGTTGGTATTCCGATCACCATACAACAACAAAACAACACGGCCTAGCCTCCACGTCGTTCATTGCATCCCAGCATCTTCCTCATTCTTCAGCATTCAGAATGTCCAACGAAATCGTTCACCCCACCATCAAAGGTAGGCATCCGTCCTGCTTCACTTTAGCCATCTCTGCCCCTCCATGTGACAACCCCACCACAAATCCATGACCCCCCTGTCAAGCTGCAACGAGGAGCTTCAGATAGAGCACGTCGTTACTAGCTATAAACCGCTGCAGAGATGATAAATTGGGAATGTCCGGCTTGTTTTCATCTGTGGTTTTCTTGTATCAATGGGAAAGCTCCGAAAGGAAATTCCAAGGAGTCGTGTATGCTCTTAGGCACACATGAAGAGATTTCAGTATCACCGGCATTTCTTACATGATAGCATCGAGTGATACTATTTCAGCATCCCTCCCTTTTCTTCCTCATCGCTTCCACGTTTACGTGCTATATTGCACTCGATTCTGTCTTGCAGGTAACTAACATAAACGCTTTAGATGGCTGGTTCCGCGAGATCTCAGACATGTGGCCTGGTGAGTCAAAACAATGTCCTAGTTGAGATGATATAGATCTTGGCGCCTGACCGCATGAGTTATCAGGCCAGGCTATGACCTTGAAGGTCGAGAAGGTCCTCCACCATGAGAAGAGTCTGTACCAGGATGTCTTGATCTTCAAGTCCACCGACTACGGCACGGTGCTCGTCCTCGACAACGTTATCCAGTGCACTGAGCGGGACGAGTTCTCCTACCAGGAGATGATCACCCACTTGGCCATGCACTCCCACCCCGACCCCAAGAAGGTCCTGGTCATCGGCGGCGGTGACGGTGGTGTCCTTCGTGAGGTTGTTAAGCACGAGGGCATCGAGGAGGCTATTCTGTGCGACATCGATGAGGTGAGTGGTGGCCGTCCAGCAGGGATCACATACTATAAGCCTACACTGAGAGCTGTTTAGCTAACATCCCAATGAAGGCCGTCATCCGTCTTTCCAAGCAGTACCTCCCCGGCATGGCCGAGGGCTACAAGCACCCCAAGGTCAAGGTCCACGTCGGCGATGGCTTCAAGTTCTTGGCCGACTACAAGAACAGCTTCGATGTCATCATCACCGACTCTTCCGACCCCGAGGGTCCCGCGGAGAGCCTTTTCCAGAAGCCATACTTCCAGCTGCTTCACGATGCCCTGCGGGAGGGCGGTGTCATTACCACTCAAGGTTGTACGTTCCCTTCGTCCCCGGTCCCTGGGTCCTTAGGAAGATGCTCACCCAGGCAAACAGCGTGCCGAATCCTTCTTCGAGCATTTTGCTGGGGACCTTTGTTCCTTGATTTCGCCCCTGAAGAAATTGAAATTCTCCCAATTCTTCTCGAGTTCTTGATTTACTGAAACTGCCGGGAATCGGGTTTTCTGCCGCCAACTTTACCCACCCCCTCCCCCCAATCTTTGCTATACATTCCTTCCCCAGTAAGACCCCAAACCACTAGACTTCAAGGCTAACTATATGAAACAGCTGAGAACCAATGGCTGCACCTGCCTCTCATCACCAAGCTCAAGAAGGACTGCAAGGAGGTGTTCCCCGTTGCCGAGTACGCCTACACCACCATCCCCACCTACCCCTCGGGTCAGATCGGCTTCATGGTGTGCTGCAAGGACCCCAACCGCAACGTCAGGGTCCCTACGCGGACCTGGACGAAGGAGGAGGAGGAGCAGAAGTGCAGGTACTACAACGCCGAGATCCACAAGGCTTCCTTCATCCTGCCCACTTTCGCTGCCAAGGCCCTGCAATAGAGCGGTAGGATTGAAATGTGCCGAAAGGGAAGCTGTGGCGTTACGCGCATGGCTAGGAGTGCCAAGATAGGCCGGATACGTCGGCCCACACGGATGGGATGAAAAATGGGTGCGAACTACTAGACAGGAATCATGAACGACAAGACCATCGACCATCAAAGGTTTTGTCAATTGGAGACGATTATACCCCCAAGGCTCTGCAGCCCCAAACTTTACTTTATTTCATCTTGGCCCGGGTCGGTGAACTGTATCTTGCCCTGAGTTATGTCAGGGTACACGTCAAACCTCCTCTGGTCCCTCAGTGGTATTCCCTTCCTCGTCTCCTCGATCTTGTCCCCAGACAACTCCGCCGTCACAATCGTCTCGTTCTCATCCGCTTCAATGACGACCTGCGCCATCGGATCTACGACCAGGCTGTGGCCCCAGGCATGATACGTTGCACTCAAATCCCTCGCCGGCGAACACAGTGCCACGTACACCTGGTTGTCCATCGCTCTAGCCTGCCCCTGCAGGCGCCAGTGGAGCGGGCCTGTCGTCAGGTTGAACGCCCCTGGGTATATCAACGCAAAGGCCCCCTTGCGAGCGGCTATGAGCCCGAGCTCGGGGAAGCGGATGTCGTAGCAGATCGCCACGGCAATCTTGCCGTACTCGGGCAGGTCGACGATGGTGACCTTGTTGCCGGGGGACAAGACGTCGGACTCCTTGAACTTGATCTTGCCGGGTATGTCAATGTCGAACAGGTGCACCTTCCGGTGCGTAGCGACGAGCTCGCCCGTAGGTCCGAACACCAGGGAGGTGTTGTAGTAGTGATCCTTCTCCTCCTCCCCCTCCCCATCCTTGCCCGCCTGCGACGACACCACCCGCTCCGGTATCGAGCCCCCGATCAGGTACACCCCGGCCTCTTTCGCAATGGACGACAGCGCGTGGTAGCTGGGGCTCTGGTCGGCGGTCGGCGGCGACGGGAGCAGCTGCTCCGCGTACGAGGGGAAGTAGTTGGTGCCGTACGGCGAGTTGAAGCACTCGGGCAGCACGATGATCTTGGCGCCCGTGGCGGCAGCCTCGCGGACCTTGTCTTGCGCGTGCGCGAGGTTGGCCGCCTTATCGGCGCCGCTGGCCAGCTGGATCAGGGCCAACTTGACGGGCTTCTTCAGCACGGGATTGTGCGTGGAGGAGGCCATTGTTCGGAACCAATGATTGATCGACGGTGTCAGACGGGCTGGCGAGTTTGTCGGGCGGGTTATCAGACTGCGGAACGTCCGCCAGGCTGTTCGCATTCTTGGCGACGGGGAGGCTGAGGTTGAGTGGTGTGTGGTTGCCTTCGTTGCGTGACGGGCGATCGATGACACAAGACGGTTGCCGGAGATGGAGCTGCGATAAGAGCTCCCCGAGGTCCCCCGCATTTGGTAGCACATTGGAGTGGGGTACTACAGTACTGAGTGGTTGAATATACGGTCACGCGCACTGGCCTGCTCAGAGCCCCAGAGCCCCTGAACAACGCCTTCCTCAACTCAAGGCTGCAACTCCTTCCTCAATATTTTATCTCAGGCAACGATAACTCAAAGCAGGAATGAAGCAGGAATGACGAAGATGATCTAATTTTCTCGACAGCAAGAATTCCGTGCTCGCATGTATCTCGCGGCTAAGTGCAATGTTGACAGCTCTTCTATAGTGTCTCAACCTCTCGACTCCGTCTCCTGATAGCATTCGTCTATCATCGATATCAACATGAATTGAATCGCCTCAAACATCACACCCATCGTTATTTCCTTCGAGAACCCCCGTATTTGCTTTCCTATTGTCGCATTTCTGTGGCCCTCCTCCATACTATTTTCTTTCCAGGTTACGAAGCCTACCAGTTACAAAGACCACTTAGACCTTCCTACTCTTGTAGATCTTCAATTCAGGGCTGTTGGTCCTTCCATCATGAACTGGACAGAAGGCACACTGAATCGCCACTCTCGGGGCAGAAAGGGCAAAGAGACTATCCTCCGGCAGAAGCAATACTTCGCAAAGGCTCGTTCGGGCCTGCTGAACGCCAACGTCCAGAAAAGCCCGCCTTCCATTTCCTTTCTCGCTCATCCATCTCTGTCATCTCCTCTTACCCGTTTTACTTCAGGAAGGCCGACGTCATCATCGCCCAAGAGACGTAGTGATGCGCTGGAGTCCAGCCGCTACTTTTCCGGGCTTCAATCGAAGTTGCCGAGCCCGGCTACCTTTCAGCGACAACAGACTGAAGAGGAGGCATTGCGCCAGAAGCAACGTAAGCTGCTCCTGAAGGGTGACTGGGTGGGAACTGACATACAGAAACCTATTGACATGAGGTTCTCTAAACAACAAGCTTCGACGAGCAACGCATGGGGCGCACGTCTGGCTCGTCATGAGTCTTCTCGGGCTAGACTCCGGCAACTCCTTGGCGTCAAGCACGAGGATGGGCGAAGCAAGGCGCACCAAAGTGGCTTGAAGTCTTCGAATCCAAACTCGTTTGGAAAGATCAGGATACGAGTTGGCAGTCGCGAGAGAACGTTGGGCACCAGCTCAAATACTGGTCGGAGCCATAGGGGGCAGGCTCCGAGTAGTCATGGTATGTCCACTACACTTGCGACCAAGAAAGACCACAACACTACATGCACCAATACCAAGGTCCAATGAGAGTACATACACCATGACAAGCCGTGTAAGACAAAATCTGATATAACATCATACAGGAAGTCACGAGGCTGGGCTCAACAACCACCGAGGGGCGTGGAGGACACAAGATAACGTCTCCATACCTGGTTCTGGCACTCGCACCCATCAGTCAAGCATTGATTCGGGCCAGAGACATTTTACTTCTCCGTTATTGTTCCATCCGGTTCCCAACCGGCCGGCGAAGCTCCAACTGCTTTGCTCACACTCGGTCGACTCTGACAACGCAGACAGCACCGTGGCCCAGATTGGAATTCAAAGCCCCTTGATCTCTTCGGCCCAGCTCGAAGAGAACGAGGCATGGAGGGCTTTTGTTACCGGTCCCGCTGGAAATAAGACCACAACTGACCCCTCTGATTTCGGTGGTGAGAAAGTTATGTTCGAAACACTGGTGTCACCAGGCCTCAGTCAGTTGGGCCAAACGAAACTGAATACAGACTACAGAGAGGAGCCCACGCATGCGCTGATGTTGGGCATAGACGAAATGAATGAGGAAATGGGAAACGGATCCCTAGTTCATACTCTTGGGGAGAGCAAAATGCCATTAGACGGTTGCCAGATCGATTCCGCCCAAGAGGTCCTGAGTCCTGAAGCCATGAACATGGCCGCGGCTCAGGTTTTCGGGGTACCTCACGCCAGTGGACAAGAGACACAGGGACCTAGCCCTATGAAGTCTCAAAGCTCGGATGAAGTATCCTTACTTATCATCCCAAGCTCTCCAAGCCTCTCCTCGTCGCCAGAGAAGGTACCCTGTTCCAACATACCCCCACAGACGTTCCAATCCGAGGGTACGATCCTTGGATCCAGTACGCGAATGGCATCATCAGCAGGCCACCGCCGGTCAAAAAGTCGACCGCGTGCGCAAGATGTATCACATTCTCTGGAAAGGTCCAAACAAGACACATCAGAGGACGACAATGAAAGATGGATGAAGTTTGTACTCGGTGAATCTGAAGAGAGCTTCGAACAGCTTCATGTGGACGCAAGGAAAGAAACAGCGAGAAACCTTCGGCCCTCCTTGACGTCTTCCAGTCTTTGTGACGGAGAATCGAGACTGTGTACCCGCTCTGATGAGGACTTATACCAAGACTCGATGCTATTTGACTTTGGACCTAGAGTCGGCCTCAACAGACAAGATTCTTGCCAGAATCCTCAGCAGTCTGCAACTACAACTATAGCAAGCCACGTAGCCACCACAGGGCTATCTTCGCCAATACTTACTTCCGAGTTCCAGTCCTCGGAATCAACAGTAAAGACCGATCAAGCGACTGCTGGTTCGTCAGACGCTTCGTTGCTGACGCAGACAGACCTGGTGGATGGCCAGATGACTCCCACAGTCACCGAAACCTCCACAACCGAAACAGATAACTTGCCACTTACCACTCAGCCATATAAAGTCGAAAAGCGCAGTCAACCAGATGAGGGCTTCATGTTTGCGCCACCGAAATTGTTTGTAGGTAAAAGGCTTGGTCATGTGGACGAGCAGCGGCAGATTGCTCTGTCGAATGCACAGATTAGAGGCAGAGGTCAACCACGCCGGCGGTCAACGCGGACGAGCGATGGGAGAGCGAACATTAGGAAGCTACCTAACTATGGCAGCGACCCCATTGAGGAGTTCGAAGAGGACGACCGATCGAATCGAGCACAACAAGGGTCCATCTTTGGCTCACTTGAGACAGAGGGGAGGTTTTGAACCCGTATTTGGTCAATTTGCTGGACTTTCTGTTGCCGCCATTTTCGCTGGGCTGTCACCTATGTCTTTGTAACAGGGACTGATCTTGTTCTTTCATGAACTCGATTTAAAGATCCGCCACCAGTTCGACACGCTAATAATGCCTAGCTTAGATCCATGGACACGGGAAATGGACGTCAATTCTTCAAGGGACTGAACTTACTACAATGAAAAAGCTCTTCAATAAATTCCCAGCATTAAGCATAACCTATGGAACCTTTGGGAGAGAACTACTGCTCAGCGGAAACGTTTTCTGTGCTCTTCTGTTTGACGCTCTACCGGCTCGGACGTCTCGGACTCTGATGAACGAAATATTACGCATCCTCCTCTGGTTTCATAAAGGTGTGTCTGCAGTCATTCTTTCGGTGCATTGTACCCAGGATACAAGTCGTTGACATAGTGTTACAGTGTAAATACTGTTTCCTTCGACATTGAAGGTTTACTTTTGATGCATCCCCCGCGGGACAACCTGGGAAGAACGACTGACTATCATCTCATCTCATCTGCGGCCGCCAATATCCCGCATTGCACATAATTACGCTCGTGTCATTTGCAACCCACATGACCGACTTCATATTCAACGTCGACCTTTCGACGGTTTACATCATTGTCCGCCGGGACTTTCTTACGACAGAGGATGTGATAGGTCACCTCTCGTCCCCTGTAGGGGGTGCCTTCTACTACAGCAGCACCGCCGCCAATGAGATCGCGCGGGCGTATTGCATCAGGGAGGCCACAAAGGCGCTGAACCCTGATAGCCAGAATGTGGTTCACCTTGACGACAATGGGCTGTACGTGGGCTGGTGTGGCACGCGTGAGAAATGCAGGGATCGGTTCGAGGTCAAAGTGAAGAGGCTAAAGGCGAGGGGAGACTGGAAGGATCACAGTGGGCATCAGAAAGAGGAGGAGGAACAAGAGACAGAGAGGCCTGGGACGGCAACGAGTTCAGAGAAGAGGCAATCCAAGGGGAAGAGGATCAGCGGGTTGTGGACGAAAATCAAGCACCACACTTGAAGAGGTTGATGTTTCTGAACTAGGAAGTGATGGCCTAGATCTCAGAGTCGAGTATCAAAGCTATGCTGTGCAAGACCTTGATATGATCTGTGTGCAAATAAACCGGAGGACTTCACACCACCTCCAAGAGGGCTGTATAAACCTCCCCGGCAACGACCACTGTCCGCTCTGAAGACATCGAGGAACCGCCTTACTTAGGTATTCGAAATAACGCCTATCTCAGAGAAGATAATCTCAATAAATGGAGTATTGGAACTGTACTAATCGGTGCAAAACAGTCTCCGTCAGATGAATCTTTGACTGAGCATTCTGATCTCTGCTGTTGGTTCTCATCCTTGCAGACGACCAAACGGTTGACGAAGGCTATCAAGATCGCAACAATTCTTCTTGGAGAGCTCATTAGCATCAACAGCGAGCCAGGGTTTCCATTCCATGACAGGAAGCCAAGACTATTGATCATCCGGGGCAATTCGCCCATCCTGGGGGATGCGCCAGCGAGCATGACGTCGTGTCAAGATAGGGGCACCCAAGTCTACAGTACGTTGTGGTAAGTCTGGGGATTTCTCGATCCCACTCTTGCAAATGCCCCTACCAAATACAACCATATAGTCCCACTCCGAAATGCGGAAGTACGATCAGCAGGAGTCTGCCGATCTGTTTTGAACGCCCCAAAACCGCGGCGATCCACTCATATACTGCCTGCACTTGACAGAACGCAACGGTGATAATCCCTGATGTTATTTTCCTAGCTCTGTCCGCCAAATGAAGTTATCTCGTGGCGGTGAATATGGAGAGCGTCCTCCAGCGGGCGGGGAATAGGACCCTTCCGACGTGGGATATCGTCCACACCCCCCATGCATCGACGCTGCCACGGGCGGAGGCTCGGGTGGTATGTAGCCCCATTCATCAGCGGGAGGAACTGGGTCCATCATCTGTGGCGCTGCTGCGTAGTAGACGTGGTCCTGGTGAGACCAGTCTTCCTCGATCATCTCCGCAGTCGACGGTGGGCCGGGGTGCTGCCCCGAAGCTGTGGAGTTGTAGGAGGATCCCGGTGTTGTGGGCTCTGGCGAGACATCAATGATGTTGACGTCTGGGCAACCGCCGACCATGGTTGGAGCTTCACCCGAGACTCTCTGGGATCCGTGGTGATGTGAATGTGAGGTGCGCCGTCCACGTCCGGACGACCCTATGTAGACCATATTTCTCCTCCTCGGTGGTGGACCGCCATCGCTACTTGTGGTATAGGTACCGCTCCCACCACTTCCGCTCGGGGAATCAGGGACCCTATTTCTTATATTTCCATCATCTGGCCCCAGGAGCCAAAGGTGAACGCTGCGGACCAAATACGCCGCACTAATGATGGGGGGTATGAGCTGTGCCGCGGAGCTGAGGTCGTTCACACCTTGTATGTGATTCCACGAGATGACGAGCTCTACGACCAGGATTACGATGGCGGCGACACTGGTGTCGCAAATGGTCCGGAGTTGTTGGAGGGAAATGGCGCGGTCCTCGGATATGCTGGACTGTTCGGTGAGCTTATAGCTGGGCGGCGGATATGTCACGGGTAGCAAATGTCCCAGGGTAAGGGAGGTAACTACCTACATCCATCTCCTTTTCCTCCTGCGCCTCCATCCACACTCGTCGAACACTCCGACATGACCCGCGAATATCCACATCCCGACTAGAAGCATGGCGAGATGGACCATGATGTTAACCGTGATCAAACCCGGGTCATCCAGCGGCAGGCGGCCGAAGAGGAAGCCGTATTGAACACAACCCACATCAATCGCTGGCCTGTGATGGACACCAGTACACCAGAACCAGAGCTGGAATCCCAACAGCGCGCCGGTCATGAACATCATGGATACCCTGAAGAGCCACCCTGTCCTCACCCTCGGCCATCTCTCCGGGTCCCACCATGGGCGACAGCACGTCGCCATTCGCCAGATGTACAGCGGCAAAGAGAAATATAGAGCACCGCACACAAGCAGCAGGGCGACATGTATCTCGGACGGCTGGAGGTCGGCCAGGTTCATGGCCAGACCGGCCGATGTCGCGGCGATGGTGAGGGCGTTGAGGAACTTGAGGTTGAGAGCATCGGACTCGAGGAGCCAGGAGGTGATGATGAGACCGAACCACTGCAGGTAGAAGGCGCTGCGGATGCCGACGCCGTAGGTGTCTGGGTGCCCGGTAATCTGGCAGGCTGTCATCTTGGAGGAGATGGTATCGAATTGTTCCCAGTCTGGTATGGGCTGTATGGGCTTTTGGAGGGGATATGGATTGACAAACAGACAGACAGACAGACAGAGACTCATTCACGCCTGCCTTGCCAGAGATTAAAGATGAATTCCTACCAAGGACAGAGACCAAGCTCATCCTCCCTCCGCGAGCCGCTTCTCTCGGGAAGTGGGGAGTGTACCGGGAAACAGAGCCCCATACCATCGTGTGGTGGTAGCACCTGAGCGTCCAGCTAGGCCGAGACAAGTGCTGCATGGTATACCGATGACATCGAGTAAAGCAAGCACAGAGGCGGATAGATACAGCATAGGTCACGCAGCCGAGAGCAAGTCTACCCGAAGCCTTCTCGAGACACGTTCGAGGCCGGCTCAGTGCTAGGCGAGTGGCCATCCACTGCATGTTCTGTCTCGCAGCTTGTGATATACCATCACGTCGTCCATGGCTCGCTTCATCCAGAGCAAATGGCACAACGTCGTTGCCCCCGCTTCATCTGGGTTGGTGTCGTGGTGGACGACGTTGGCTGTCTGGATGGGGAGGAGACGATGCTTCTGTTTGCTTTGCTGCAGCGTCCGTTAGGGCGTGAGCAAACAACGGCAGTTGCATGCAAAGCTCACATATACCGCGGCTGTTAATCGATGGGAAGGACGACGCCCTTACTGCTTGCTTTGTATGCCAGTCGACCGAGAGAGAGAGAGGCTGATGGAGGTCAGATTGAAGATTCGCTAATGTTGCCTTGCAAAGTACATTCGGGTATCTCGATAACCGAGTTGAGTTCAATGATCTTCCCTTCCGCTGTGTACGTAGATAAGAGGTTTCCATCTCTGTCAATATCATTATCGATCACGCAGCCCAACTGAGGCCGGATATGTTCAAAAGATATCAATTGATCTGCCAGACCAACTCATGCACTGTTCAACGACCGGATTAATGGAAATCGCTATGCCATGCAAACTTGGTATGTACCCACCCGAGCCCGCTCGCTGAAGGCGATGACAAGAAAAACAAGTTAAAAGAATAAGGGGGCAGATGAGCAGAGAACATGTTAAGAGTACGGTCATCAACAACCTCACTCGCCATCAGAACCCACGTAATTCTGATGGCTCATGCGGCTCATTTGACCCGCCAGGCTCAGACCAGTCCCTTTCCTCAACTCAACGGCTTTGGTCCACCTCTTCTGGTCCTTGATGGGCTCCCCCTGACCATTCAGGCCCAACACCTCCATCAACTCCGGGATCTCGGCGTGGTCCCTCGTGGTCCTCATCCGGTGACACCACGTCACCTTCTTCTCCTCCACCAGACTCGGCTCCTCCACCTCGTCATTGTCATTATCACTGACGCTCGTCGTCCGGAAAGACCTAGTCGCACCACCCGCGCCGCCGCCAGCCTCCACTCCCAACCTGTCTCTCTCCTTCTCCTTCGTTCCCTTTCCTCCCACAGTAGCATCTAATGTCAAACCCCGATCAAAGTCCTCCTGCACCGGGCTAGGCAGATCAGGGCTGAACAAACTCAGCGGCTCGAACAGGAACTCCCCGCCGATCTGCCTCTGGTCGCCGCCCCTGAAGGCGAGCCCGGACTTGATGTGCTTCAGGTTCAGCGCCGCGCTCTCGAGGGACGACCGCACCAGGCTCTTGCGCGCGTAGGCGGGGCGCGACCCCAGCGCCAGCGTCTTGACCATGCCCAGCTCCTTGTACAGCCTCCCCTTGGGGTCCGCGTAGACGGGGAACGGGCTGCCCGTCACGGACTGGTACATCTCGATCAGGGCCGGGTCGCCGCACCCGACGACCGCGATGAAGGTCGGGATCGGGAGCTGGAGGAGGCTCTCGGGCGTGATGGACTCCGAGAGGGTGCGGAGGTATTCCTGGCAGCTCTGCGGTGTGGCCTCTCGGTTAGCGGAGTCGCGTCCCGCCGGGGGAGGTTTTGTGATGGGTTTGTCATAGTTGTGATTAGTGATGGAGATGAGAGACTTACACCACAGAAGAAGTGCCGTACGAAGATGATCAGCACCCTCCGCGCGACATGGCGCCCCGTGTACAGGCTCTTGAAGGTATGCGTCTTGCCGTGCCTGTCCAGCACGATGTAGTCCTCGATCCTGCGTATCGTCTCGGGCGAGGGGAGCTCGTCATTGCTCATGACCTCGCCCTGGAAGTCTCCGGTCGGGTCCACGATCTCGTCGATATCCGGCTGGGTGCTCTGGGTGCTCGGTCTCGGGGAGCGCCCCGTCTCCTTCTCATCCGCCCCTGACGGCCCCGTGGTGGCCCGGGACCTGGTCGAGGAGCTCCCCTTCCGGGGTGCATCATCGTATGTCGCTATCCCCGCCTCGACGGCCTTGTCTGGCGGGCCGGAGTGTGCTGTTCGGGCTGGTGGTTGTGTCGCAGTCTCGTTGGCGGCACGGCTCTTCTCATCTGCATGTGACAGCCGTCGCTCCTGATACGCCTTGGATTGTGTGGCGCCTTCAAGTGCCGAGGGGTGTGATGCAACCATTGAAAATCTTTCTTTTATATAATCTGATATACCCAAATAGACTCTCGGATATAGGTTCAGAAGTGAGGTTACACCTTCAGTTGTTGTATATACGAGTAGATCTTGTGGAATCTGGTCAGCAAGTGGGCTGTGTTTCTGGTCCAGCAAGTGGTTCTCAAAGAGCTCCCGTATCCGTATTTTGAGGGGCACGTGCAGGGGCGAAGAAGGGCTGTGACGTCGGCAGATCAATGATTAATGTTACGAAATTAGAAACAACAATGATTTCGCAATCAGATGAGGCTTAGATATTGTGGCTTTGAGCAGGAACGAGAGAAGGGGTCGAGATATTGAGATAGCAAGTGAGAAGGGAGATGAAAGGAGGGGTGGTGGGAAGATTCATGAGTTGAGTAAGAGAGTCAGGAGAGTCATGAATGTCACTTGCGCGTTCATATCCACCACGTCTTGATCTTGGTGGGCTGTTGAAACAACTTGCCTGCAGCCGACGTCAACTCTTGGATCCAGTCAGGGGTGTTTATACAAGTACAGCTCGGAGCGCCAATCCGGCCAGAAACGTGGAGAGTGCCCAACGACAGGCCAAGAAAGCTAGTTTCAAGAGCCTGTGAAGTCGTCCAGTGAATCTGACTGGTGGTGGGCGCCTAATCAGTTTGTTGTTGGTCTGCTGGTCTCGCTTATGCTTTTCGATCCAGCTAGAACTTCAAAATATGCACGAAAGCACTCAAGATCGGGCGATACATGTATGAATCCGTATTTTGAGCACAATGCCATGATGAAGCATCATCGTAGCAACAAGTGCGTGTACCAAAAGAGTGGCTTGGCTTTCACCAGAAGAATGACTAACAACTACTTGTTCCTTCACCCCTTTTTTCCTTTTTCTTAACTCAACTCAGCCGGAGTCCAACGAAACGAACAACTTGACTCCAACTTTAAAGCTGTCACTGGAAACTGACCGCTGCAGCCCATCATGGACCAAAAGCCTTACTAGTAGCCTCTCTCAGAGTGATGATCTGAAGAATCCGCTCTCATCGACGCTGCCACAACGGAGGTCGTGGCACCGGTTTGAGACGCTTAGACCTGCATCTAGCTGCCCTCTCAGTGAGGCTGGCGCAGAGCACACCGAGTAACCATACGTGCTCTGAACTGACGCATTGAACTCGACGACCTCGACTGGCTTCAGCTGCATCACTTCCTCCTTAGTCAATGTGAACGGGCTGGCCAGCATCAACTGCATTGATGCGGGCGCCGTGACTAATGCTTTGCCAGAGCAGAGACCGGGGGCCAGTTCGTGCGGAATACACAAACTCAGTACGAGTATGCGGCCCACATGATCCTCATGCTTGGCAGGCCATTGTTTGCCACCCGTCTGAGCCTGGGTTGATGTGTTGACTTTGCCCGTCGTCGTAACGGGCGACGCGAGGCTGGGCGGACGCAGGATGCCGAAGAGGGGCAAGCATGAGCCGCTACTGATACTCTTGTCATCAAAGTCCCTGAAGCCGATGTAAAATGCCAACTGCATTGCTCTTCACTTCAATCAAATCCCATCGAAGCCGGTACCGCCGAGCTGGCTGTGGAAAGCGGTGCTGATGCTCTTCTCGTCATCGTCACGTCGTCCATAGCCGTTGCTTGGTCCCAGTCGGCCACCACCCATGGCCTCAACGTACTGTCGCAGGCGGTCGCTCTGGCTGTATGAAGTCGGGCGAGAAGCTCCGAGGGCATCATGCAGGCCTGCTCCGAGGCTTACACCACCCTGGCCGATGCCCTTTCCACCAATGACGCTGGCGCTAGTCTCAGTGTATTCTGAAGTGGCCACGCTCTCGCCTGCAATGCTCTCCGTGGCCCGGTCCCGACCCTTGCCGTTGGAGCGGCTAGGTGGGGCGACGCCGGGCAGTCCAGGCCACGCATCGGGGCTGAAGCTGGAGAACATGTGAGGGTATGCTGAGTTGAAGGCGGCACCTCCGAGCGCAGAGCCGTGGATCGAGGAAACGTCATCAGGAATGTACGACATCATGGAGGCCGAGTCAAAGTCTCGGGTCGAACCGTTCAGGCCCCCGTAGCGACCGTTGGCATTGCCATAGCTCGTTGACTGGCCGACTGGGCCGAAACGCTGCGGGCGGTAACTCGTCTTGGGGCGACCAAACTGCAAGAGAGACGTCTGCAGGTTGGTGAGAGGGCCCTCCACGAGGCACTTGCGGTCCTTGAAGTGGACCAGCAGATGATGCCAGAGTTCGTGCTTAGACAGCACCTTGGGATTTCCAATGATGACAAGACCGTACTTGGCACGAGTGAGAGCCACGTTGAGACGACGAGGATCAGAAAGGAAGCCGATACCTTGGGTGTCGTTGGAACGGACGCAAGACAGGACGATAAAGTCCTTCTCACGGCCCTGGAAGGCGTCAACGGAAGCGACCTCGACTTCCTTGTAGCTTTCCTTCTTGAATGTGCCCGTGGTCTGCAAGGTGCTCACGATATAACTTCTCTGGCCTTCGTACGGAGTGATAACACCAATGTCGAGAGGCTTCACACCTGCCTTCAAGAACCGTGTCACCACCTTCTCAACATTCGAGGCCTCGGTACGGTTGAGGTACGAAGTCCCCGATGCGGAGATTTCCTCGTTGCCCAGGTTGGACCAGAACATCATCGGAGTCTCAGCAACAGGCCACGGGAAGTCTACATCCTTGCGGAGTCGCTCCTGGATGGTGACACCGTTCTGCAGAGAACCCTCGTAGAACATGTTGGAGGGGAACTCGGACAGGCACGGGTGCATGCGATACTGCACGTTGAGACGGATCGGAACGTGGTTGAGCTTTACCAGACGCTCGAAAAGAGACTGGTTGAGACCGGCCTTGGCAGCCTTCTTGTTCATAATCACGGGACCAAGCTGCTTGTGGTCACCGACCAGAACAATCTGCTTGCAGCCGAGGACGAGAGGAATCAAGCACTCTGGCTCCGCTGACTGTGTGGACTCGTCAATGAGGACGCTCCGGAACTGCATCTTAGCAAGTCGGGGGTCACCGGCACCAACGCAGGTGCAGCAGACAACATCGGCATTGCTGAGAATCTCCTTCTCGGCAGCCTTGGTAAGCTGCTTGAACTTCTTCTCATCATGGCTGGCCAGCTCGCCGTACTCGTTCTTCAGTGTCGTAAGTTTGCCCAGCTCCGAGCCCATGTCAGAGGCGAGGGCGCGAACCTGCTCATGCAGGGCAAGGAATTTGACGGAGGACTCGACATCTTCTCGGGACTTGGCTGTCAGGCGTACGACCTTCAGACCGGTGCGGTGGATGCGCTCGCAAAGCTGGTCGACAGCGACGTTGGATGGAGCACAGACGAGCACCTGCCCACTGTTCATCTTGGCCAGATGATAGATGATAGTCGCTGAGGTGACCGTCTTTCCGGTTCCAGGAGGGCCCTGGATGAGACTCAGGGGCGTGGAGAGGACGGCCTTGATAGCGTTGATCTGGCTGTTGTTCAGGTCGGGCAGGTGTGGCGCAGTGAACTTTCGAGGTACCTGCGGCCTCGTGGGCGCGACTTGAACCTCATGACCAAGCAACTTGTGGAACAAGAAACCAGACACACTCTTCTCGTCAACCGCAAAGGTCTTCATGGCGAGCTGCATGCGGTCATAGGAGGTAGCCTTCCAAACGTACTCGGCGGAGAAGTTGTGGGTGCAGTCGGTGGGGACGGACTTGTCACTTCCTGTCTTCCTGAGCTCAAGAATGACCTCGTCGTTCTGGTTGTTGGGAATCTTGATGACATAACCAACACCCTCCCAAGGAGGTCGGAGCTCTCCCTTGTACTTGAGTCGCATTTCGTCACCGACCGCGAGCTTGACATCGCCTGACTCCATCTTTGGGAGAACAAAACTGGCCATGTGCTTGTTGTTCAGACCCATGGTCCAGCTCACAACGAGTCCGTCTTCGGACTGTGCCTCCTTCAGCTTCTTGTCGAAATCGGATTCCATCTTGACAAGAGGTCCAAAAATGTTCTGGTAATGGAACGAGTCCTCGTAACGGAGCAGCACCGGGTGGGGGTCATCATCGACGTTGGCAGCCTTCTCCAGGTCAGCCACGGTAGCGTTGGCATCTTCCTTCCACATCTCCTCAAGCTTGGCAATAGTGGGCGGAGTCAATTGTCGAGCGCGCAACTGTTCGGCATCGGAAGGGGGGTGGACAAGCCAGTCCAGGAATGATCGATTCTCGATGAGTGGCTGCCAACGCGACACGTCCCAGCTCATATCCTTGGAAGAAGTACTAGCGGCGCATGGCTGACGGCAGAGAAGAACGACCACGGTGTCGGACTTGGCGGGGATGAAGCCGAGCAGGAAGACATTGCGAGTTCCGCAGTTGTAGCATTCCAGGATGGTATCTTGCATCGGAGACTGGGGGTGTAGCTGGACTTCCTTGTGCCGCGCTCGGACAAGATGGTTCACAATGTGAGATGTGTTCGCACCTCCGCGACCGCTGCAAAACCACTTCCTGCAAGATAGACACTTGACAACGGAAGATGGCGAGTGAATACCACAGTAAGCGCACGCATGCGCTGGCAGCTCTTTCTCCTCCTCGGGTTCGTTGAGGCTCACGCCCTTCATTGCGCCAACAGGAACACTCGCGAGGCTCTCATCGTCGTCATCGTCGCCTATCGTCTCGTTCTCGCCATCGTCGTCGTCGGCTCGTCGGCGACCATTTCCGATACCCCTGCGTCCACCAGCTCTGCCGTAAAGCAGGCTCTCATCAGGGTCGATGTTAGACAGCTCATCATGGCCACCAGCCTTGATAGTATCGGCGGAGTCGGAGATCAGGTGGTTGCCAACATGGTTGAAAGCAGCGTCCATGCTGGCTTGACACGGGATTCTCTGTCGCAAAGTCGTAGATTGCTGCTAGATTTACTCTGTTCGAGGTCAGCCGCCACCTTCAATGGAGATCACGTATGGGTCGCGAGGCGTAGTAAGTTGGTAACTGGACGGGCGTGCCAGACGAAAGAGAACATCTGAGGGGAGGACACACACACCTTCGCAACAGTAGTATGTTTGTATGTGTGCGGATGCCTTTAGATTGAAGGTGCCGCAGCCAGATTGGCTCTAGCGGTAGTGAATATAATGTAGTTGGTAACAGTTGGAGATGATCATCACATCCTAACTGTCACAGCTACACAGTCTCCCCCAAGGTGGCGATCGCGAGTGGCGTTCTGACTGTTCCCTTTTTAGGAGAGGTAGCGGGATGGCGATGTGGGTGTTGGTGGTTTCTCGAGAAATTCCCGACGAATTTCCACGCGGACTGAAATCGCGCCCGATGCCTGCCATACTACAGCCAAACAGGTACCTCCCGCAGGCTAGAAGTAGAATGGCGGGGGGGACATGCTGGCCTGTGCACAATGAGTTGGCCCCTCGATAAGGCCGATAAGGATTTCGCAAAGCAACTTTTTGGGGAAGTCGCAGATTTTCGGACTTCCGCATCACATTCGCGATAACAACACCATCACTCTATTAGACTTACATACCAGAAAAATGATTGTAAGTACAGATTTTGACTGTGTCAGGGAAGTCAAGACCTAATTTTTCTGCCCAAACAGCGAAGGCAAAACCGACAACGTCGAGATTACCTCTACCGCAGAGCGCTCCTCCTGAAGGATGCCGAGATCAGCGAGAAACGCGCCAAGCTGAGGGAGAGTCTTGCGACCGGCAAGCCTCTGGACCGAGCAATCGCCAACGATGAGAAGTTAAGGAAAGACTTTCAATATGATGAGGCTATGCCCGACAACAAGGACCAGTTGGATCTCGACGACGAGTGTACGTTCTTCCTAGCCCCCTCCTTTCCTGCGATCCCAGGACTCGTCCAAAATTGGCTTTGAGCCCCTGGTTAAATACTACATCATCACTTGGACGAGGTGACATAATACACGGTGCCAGTTTCCGGATGATTCTGAAGCGGCCTTGCACTCCTTGGCTACTGTATGGAATTACATGCGGCTGTATCTTCCTGCTAACACATACTAGATGCTGCGCTATCCGGTGTTGTCGAGCCACGCGTACTAGTGACTACTTCACGATCTCCCTCCAGCAGACTGGCGGCCTTCTCCAAGGAGATCCGTCTGCTGATGCCTACAGCAATTCGTCTTAACCGAGGCAACACTATCCTTCCTGAGCTCGTGCGCTCTTGCAACACAAGAGGCCTGTCCGACGTTATATTGCTGCACGAGCATCGAGGTACACCGACAGCGATGACAATCTCTCATCTGCCGCATGGGCCGACCGTCTCGTTCTCCCTGCACAACGTTGTATTGAGACAGGACCTCCCCAACAGTCTGCGTGGTACTGTCTCGGAAAGCTATCCGCATCTTATCTTCGAGGTTGGTGCCCAACCATGGAGTCCAGATATTGGAATAGTCGCTGATAATACCATACACAGGGCTTCGCAACACCTCTGGGTCAAAGGATCGTCAAGGTCCTAAAGCACCTGTTCCCTCCGCTGCCACCTGATGTTGTCAAACCGAAGAGCGGCAGGGTCGTGACATTCAAGAACGTTGATGACATTATCGAAGTCAGACATCATGTCTTCGTTAGGACCTCGTATGATTCGTGCGAGCTCAGCGAGGTGGGACCACGGATGAGCCTCCGCCCATTCGAGATCCGTGGCGGGTCTCTTGAGAACAAGGATGGTGATGTTGAGTGGCATCTGAACCAGTACACTCGCACAAGCCGGAAGAAGAACTACCTTTGAGCGAGAAGAAGGAGATGAAGACAGCTTTCGGCCACATATCAAGCGATCCGCGCAAGCGATTCGCGTTGTGGCCGACACGTTTCGAAGTATCCTTCTTCACAGAAACGCGAAACGGATAACTAACCCAGACCCTGGGAGACATCATAAGGCTTGAGTGGGAGTGCCTGGTAGTTCTACTGGCAAAGCCGACCAGGTCTCGGAATCAGTATGACTCAGTCCTGGAAGCGTTCTCGACAAAACATGGGAAAGGCCACAAGGTGGCTCACAAACGTCCCAGTAGCGGTCATGGTCGTACGTGCCAAGACGCGAGACACAGGAGGTACGGGTTTCGGCGAACGCAAAAGCTGGTGGCCGTATCGAGGAATTTGCAGCTGGAAGCGTCAAACGATGTCGCATCTCAGGGTCGCTACACTACCTCGCCGTGTAACGATCGAGAGGATGTTCCATGCTGAAACCTGGCTTAGAAAGCACCCTCAACCTTTATCTTTGACCTAGATCAATAGGTTATACGGAAGAGATGAAACGATGTTAGAGGGTGAACAGGCTGATTGGTGGTGTCAACCACGCAGGGTCTTGCCCTGCCTACTTTGTATATAGAGCGAAGCAATACACAGATACCCATAAAGAAGACCTAAGATGGGTCTGCAAGTAACTTGTGCTAGAGTGGCCAGCAGTGCGGTAGATGAGTCGGCTCTACGAGAATCGTCTATGAATCGTTTCAGACACAACTCAGCTGCCGAATAACTGCCGGCTCATGTAAGATGCGAGATCTACGAGTATAGATAGGGCCCGCGGGGTGTGGGACTGTTGCTCGTAGATGTAGGGATGGTTGATATTCTTTAGCCTCCATCACGGTGCTCGCCCGAAATCAAATTCCTCAAATCCTAGAGCAGTGCAGGTTCTGAAGACTGGAGACTGGCTGGGAAATGGATGCCTGCTAAGCAGCTAAGTTACAGTAGCAGTATGTACTAACTAGTGTAAGGCAATGCATGCTGATCTTAGGGCGAACCCTTGATGCAGGTTGGGGCGCATGCGGAAGGCTTCAGCTGAGCCAGCCGCTACAAAGCCTCGCACAGTGACGCAGTCTTGTTATAATAAGAAGGAGCTTGATGATGAATGAGCTTTTCGACGTGCTCCCTTGTATCTACACACGTGAATCGTTCACGGTGCAGAGGCGTGGCACGATACCTCACCGAATGGCACGTTCGGATTAGACGGGGACCCATTTCTGGTGGTCAGTGTTGACATTTTATAGCTCAAACTGCCAGGGCACACCCTCACCGCTCACCTGTGCATCAGGTACCTTAGGTGCGCAGGAATGCCTGGGTACGGGGGTACACAGTAGAGATTCATCACCTATCACCCTGGGGCAGTTTTTTTGAGATCGCTCCGACTCTTTCAAACAGCCTATCGCGTCCCCGCTGGTCACGGCTAAACAGTGGGGATCAGGCACCCGGAGCATCAACTGGTCCAGGCGTCAAAGCTTGTGGCTCGTGGTGGCTCCATGGTGCAGCGTGTAGGTTCCACCATTACGGAACCTCTTGCCAACCTGGAAGAGCTTAAAAAACGTCATGCGAACCGTCCCAGGATACCTACTAAGTACCTAGGTAGGTAAAGCCACTGGGAGCTTGCCAAGGCTGGGGCTGCAAGGGCTGTATGGGCTGTGCAGGCCATGACAGGACCTGTCGGCTCTACTACCTGTCCGCCAGTCCAGGCCTTTCAGGCCTTTCACCAACCCAGGATTTGCAGCTGTTCCTTAGTGTACTAATTTAATAACCTGATGCATTTCCTTCCTACGACGTCGCTGCCGCCAACGCCCGAGTCTCTCTTCAGTCTCAGTCTCGATCTTACAATTGCTGCCCTTCTCATCCCTAGAAAATAGTCGGCGCGGACTCTGCAGCAGCCATTCAATCAATTGACCAGCGTCAAACAAAGCCGCCCACTACCCACAATATGTCGTACTCCCAGTATTCCGGGAATCCGTATCAGACGGCCTCCGCGCAGGAGGAAGGATATGCGAGCCCATATGCCACCCCAAACCCCTACGCAGAGGGCGCAGTATGTTGGCTCTCCCCCTCCGCAAGGATGCGACAAGAGACGAGATGAAGCTGTGGGCGAGGAAGAACAGCGAGAGGAGTCGGATTGGGACTTCATGATGGGGTATTTGATGCACTGACACACAAACTGCGCAGGAAACGCATGAATTGCAATCAATCAGCAACGCAAGCCAGGGACAGCAGGTTCCACAGGCTCAGCAGGGCCAACAGAACCCCTACGGCTCAACACAACAATCCTCTTCAAACACCCTCTCACAACAAGACTTCCTCCAGCACGTGTCGCACGTGCGCAACGAGATCCGCTCCCTGACCACCGACGTGCATGGCATCGCCACCCTGCACCATGCCGCCCTCGCCGGCTCCGACGAGACGGCGCAGCGGCGCCTCGACAGCCTGGTCGCCGCCACGCAGCTCAAGAACACGAGCATCCGCGACCAGATCAGCTCGCTCAAGCTCGACGTCGAGCGGACCACCGACGGCTCCCACGGCATGAAGAAGAGGCAATTCGAGGCGCTCAACGGGGACTTCAAGAAGGAGCTGCAGAACTACCTCCAGGAAGAGCAGCAGTACCGCGAGCGCTACCGGGAACAAATCTCGCGCCAGTACAGGATCGTCAATCCGACGGCATCCGAGGATGAGGTCCGGGAGGCGGCGGATGCGGACTGGGGTAATGATGGTGTCTTCCAGACCGCGGTAGGTCCTTCCTTTTCTCCCCCACCACCCCCACTACCGGATGCCATGGGAGTCGATGCTGACCTCGTCTTCCGCGACAGCTCCGGAGCAACCGCACGGGCCAGGCCTCGGCCGTGCTCGGCAACGTCCGTGCCCGCCACAACGAGCTCCTGCAGATCGAGCAGTCCATCGCGGAGCTCGCCGGGCTCTTCCAGGACCTGGACACGCTCGTCGTCCAGCAGGAGGCCATCGTGGAGCGCGCCGAGGAGCAGACGGAGCAGACGAACCAGCACCTGCAGGAGGGCAACAAGCAGGTCGAGGTGGGCATCAGGCACGCCCGGCGCACCCGCAAGCTCAAGTGGTGGTGCGCCCTCATCGTCTTCCTCATCATCCTGGCTATCGGTCTCGGTGTCGGCCTGGGTGTCTACGAGGCCAACAAGAAAACGAAATAGAGCATGGTCGTCAAGAGTCAGTCCGATATTTCCGGGGCGGATATGGTGGTTGGCGAAAGGGGGCGGGTGGATATACCCCCGTCATAATTCTTTCGGACGGTAATTTTCTGATGAGTGTTTGCTTTGGTGTTACGAGGCTGGGGTTACGGACGGACGGATACCCGGCGACGAATTTTCTTGGGGAGACGGTGGTGGGCACGGTGAACCTCAAGGAGGCGAGGTGATAATTTGTCCCCATGATGCGGTCTCCATCATAGCCTTTCTCTCGCCCGCCCATATCCCTGGCCTGTCGTCTGGCGGCCGGCCAAGGGAACCTATGAAGAAGCATGAGACGAACGACAAGAAGGGCGAGCGAGGCAAGCTGACAAACGGAGCCGGATCCATGAAGAAACGCTAGGAGGGGTGACGACGGATGAAAACTTCCTTCTTACTTAATACTTACTTGACCTTGGCTATCCCTTCCTCACCCTTACCCTCACCCTCTCAGAACACGAGTTCTATCCGATTGCAGTCTGGGAGGGCTAGGAGTGGAGGGAGGTTGGCATAAGAGGTCTTTTACTCCCTTTCACGAATTCCATGTGTATATATATATTTATGATATGTCCGTACAGGAGAAAGTGGAAAGCAAGCAGAAAAAACGGATTGGATCTGGGGCTTCACGGAAAGCCTGCTGCCCATCGTTAAGTCTCGTAGGACTACACGATAGTAATATGATTCTTCGCATGAGTATCGAGAGCCGCATATCGGCTTCAGAGTCAAGGCAAGGGACACTTCTCTTGGGACGGACATTCGTTGTTTGGGTGATGGGCTTCACACAACAGGAGAGCAAGCCGCAAGTCACGCTCAAAAAAAAAACCTGAAGCAAATAACGATTCTGGGGTAAAGAAGCCCTCGGGCTGGGGGTTAATGGCAGTTTGGTCACTTAGCAATGTCACAAGAGTTCGATGCCCAGCCTCCCGAAGAAGATGCTATGGCAAGCCATCTTATGGCAACTCGCCATGTATCTGTCATACGAAGCATTGCTCATTTGACATCACTTCTAACACGAGACGTCATCGACTTGGTCACAGAAATCCTTGCAGTTCCCGTCCGTAATATATACGTGCGCGTACGTACGCTCGATAGAGTTGAGGGAAGAATTCGGCTGTTTATGTTCCGTACAAAACAGAGCCTATATCACCACATATCAGACTTCTCGAGATGACGGCTCCTCCATCTCGCCCCTCCGCCACTGCTAGCCGTATGACACCCCATACATGCTCAGATTCTCCTGTCTTCATCGAGGATCAAACCGCCTGAACGCCTTGGTGGCCAGACGCGCCACATGGAACGGGGTTGTATGCCGCAATGTATGATCCAGGGCCCACGCATTCGGGCAGTGACCCGCCCGGCATTGCCCAACAGTGCCGCCCCGGTATGTGCCACCTAAACACCATCATCCCAGCAACGTAGATTCGCCATTAATTCCCTACCGAAGGCCGGGTCCAGCCGCCTGCAGTCTCGCTGCCAGGGCTGGGTACTTCTCCTGAACCTGGATCTGTGTCCTCGTGGCCTCTGCGTAAGAAAGCGCGTTCACGAGCTCTCCTTCTGTGCGGGCGAGGTCCGCAGCCCTCTCGAAGTACTTCAACGCTTCCGTCACCTTGCCCTGCTGGAGGAGGAGCTGGGCCATTGTGGCAACAGCAATATCGCACTCCGGGTCGACTTGAGGTATGTTAGCTATCCAGGACTTATGATATAAAGGTGCCTATTGGACCACTCACTAATCAGTGCCTTCTGGCACAGCTTCTCGGCCTCGGCGAAATCGGACTTCTCCTGGAAGATTGCGAGTGCCTTGTTGATGAGAGGCAGCACGTTCATGCTGGTGGGTTTCTCCTGCTTCTCCATCTCGATCGCCGACTCGAACTTCTCGATAGCCTCCTGGTACTTGCCCTGGTCGAGGAGGAGCTCTCCGTAGTAGTTGTACACGTCGGGCACCTTCTCAAAGTTCTTCATACACCGACGGAAGGTGGCCATACTGGAAGCAATGGAGCCCATCTTGTACTGGGTTACTCCGAGCTGGATATGGGAGAAGATGAACTGGGGGTCGAGGTCGATCGACTTCTGGTAGTCCTTAGCAGCCTCGGCGAACTCGCCCTTGATAAAGTGCAGTTGCGCTCGGTGGTAGTAGATATCAGGGTCGTCGGCGTTCTGCTGCAAAGCCAGTTCGAAGTCCTGCTCGGCCTGCTCGGGGTCACCTGTGATTTCATGTCAGCCATTACACACACTTTCAGGCTTAAAATGCGCCTTACCTAGCTCAAGGCGCATGCTGGCTCGCTTGATGTAGCTCTGCGTCAGAGACGGGTCCAGCTCAATGCTCTTGGTCAGATCTGCTAATGCCTGTTCGTGCTTTCCACGCAGACATGTGTATGTTCCCCGCATGTTGTATGCGAAAGCTTCGTAGGGACCGAGGTCGTTCAGTTCGATGGCCTTGTCGAAGGCAGCCGCTGCCTCTTCGTAGCCCTCGCCGGTCTTGGTTTCCATCGCACGCAGGCCAAGTTGCAATTGGCCCTTGCCTGTCTCGGCTGGGAGCTCAACCGAGTCGTCGAGACCTTCAGGACGTTCCTTGGCCCGGAAGCTCTGAAGATAGTTGCTGACGAACGTTGGACTTGGCAGCTTGCTGGGCTTGCTTGCAATGATCTCCTTGGCTTTGGACTCGGCGAACTTCTTGAGAAGTCTCTCCACAGCCTCAGCGCTCGAAGCGTTCTTGAATCCATCGATGATGCAGCTGGCTGTGTAGTCGAGCAGAGATTCAGAGTACTTGCCGAGCTTGTCGTAAGCGTTCGCTCGTCGGTTCATGGCCTTGACGTATTCCGGGTCCAGGTTGATGGCAGCGGTTGTGTCCTCGACAACCTTCTCCCAGTCGGCGAGAGCATTGTAGCAAGCAGCACGGTTGGAGTAGTAGACAGCCTCAGGCTTGCAAAGGATAGCCTTTGAGTAGAGGTCGATTGCGTTGTTGAAGTCTTTGGAACCGTAAGCGTGGTTGCCAACTTCCTTCAACTTGACAGCCCAGTGTTTGCGCTCCTCTTGCGACATAGCTTGGAGGGTGGCTTCGGTGAGCTCGGGGATTTCATCGGCACTGTCGACGCTGGCGGCCTTGGATGTAGAAGTTGCCTCCTTCGGTGCGGTAGAACTTCGCTCTGCGTCGGCTTTCTTCTCGGCTTCCTTGCGCTTCCTCCTCTCCTTCTTGCTGAGCTTGGGCTGCGCGTCTGCTTTTGAGGTCTGCACATGATTGAGAGAGTTCTATTAGCTTCGAGCTTGTTATTGACGATGCGCCGTGAAGCTCCCAGCGTTGCGGTGGGATTGCTCCATCTATCAGAGCGGCTTGTGGATGGTTGATGACGTACCGAGCCATCCTTGGTGTAATAGAAGACTCCAGCGCCGGCGACAACTACTACGGTGACACCAGCAATTGTGTAGACAACAGCCTTGTTCTCGGAGACCCAGTTCGTTATCCGATCCCAGACGGAGGAGTTTGCGGGGAGTTTAACGGGGATGGGCGTGGAGGGCGGAGGGAAGATAGGCGCTTGTTGAGACATGATGTCCGAGTTGTTCGAGTCGTGGAAAGAGAATCTGGGTCGACCCTTTCTTATGCCCTAAAGACGAACGTACACAAATGAGTGAAGCTGATGCGAGAACCCAAATGATCGAAGCAATTGGCGTTATACCGAGGCTGGGCGATGCGGACAGAGCTCTGTACTGCTATTGGAAGCTTCCTCTTCTCTTTCAGTCGGCTGCAGTTGATGGACGCGAAAAAATTGGTTGCGCGCAATTGGAGGTTGAAAGTATAAGCGGGCACCAGCGCAAAGCACAAGCAAGGATGAGGGAGACATAAGTTGGAGCTCGGCATGGGGCACGGGCCAGCCCAGCAGCGTCATCAATGGTCGCCTGTCTGCCACTGCCAGGCTGCCAGGCTGCCTGCACAGCAGCACGGTTGACAACGGCACCCGTGGACGGCCGCCTCCGAAGCTTTGACCACAACTGGCAGAATGCTCCACAATCGCTTTCATCTTGAACCGTTGAACTACTTCGTACCCTGGTAACCTATTTACATAGTAGGTATGGACTGACTCGTTTCATCGCAGCTGAAATCAGAAAGTTACAATGGTTAAATTAGTGCAGGCATCGTGTTGGATCATTTATATGTGATTCCAAGCAGAACCGCTGTTTGTTCAGCCGGCAAGACTTGTGCCTATCTTACACTCTATTGTAGGACCTAACTCCATCAAAGTACGGAGTTGACTACCGAAGTCACTGCCTTCTCTCTACGGACTTGAACTTATTCTTCTTCTGCTGCAAGTTAAAACGGGTTCACGGGAGATTCCAGGTGGCGTACCTGTCACTTTTGTGGCTCAGACTGATATTCAGCATGGCGGTGGAATTTCAACTGTTCACTTCTCTTCGCTACGACCCCGTGCTTCTCTCGAAAGACCAACTCAGGCATCACGGATGGAAATCTGAGCAGCTGTCACCTTTCTACATGCTGGATTACCACAGAGACCGCATGCTAAAGGCAGCGACTCATTGGCGATGGCAAGAAGCGATTGCGGCCCTTGAAGGTTCCGAGGGATTGGCCAGGCTAGAGACCTTCCTGACACAGAAGCTCAAGCCACAGGCTGACGAGAGGCCCATGAGAGTGAAGGTTCTCTTATCTCAAGAAGGCGAGCTAGGGCTTGAGTACGCACACGTCCCGCCAACAACTCTAGCAAATCTATTCCCTGCAAAGCTTCCTGCTCCAGACCATGAATCGGCAGAAGCAGAAACACCGACAGGACAGCTGCGGTTAGCACCCCCCTATGAAGTCTACCTTGACGACCACCGTACACAACGCTCCGGTTATACGCACTATAAAACCACGAGGCGCGATGTGTACGACACGGCTCGCCTGCGTGCCGGCCTCAAACCTACGGATGCGACCAAGGAGGTTCTCATTGTCGAGAAGGCATCTGGCTCGATTATGGAGGGAAGCCTTACCACGCCGTACTTCTGGAGGGAGGGAAGGTGGGTTACGCCGCCCGTTGCTGAAAAATTCAGTACTGAGCTTGGAAGCGGAGGTCAGGATGGCACGACGAGACGTTGGGCTTTGGAAAGAGGCTTGGCTGTCGAGGAAGATGTAAAGGTTCAGGATGTCGCTGATGGCGAGGCCGTCTGGCTAAGCAATGGCGTTAGAGGATTTGTCTTTGGCAAGATACGGAGATGTTAAATTCAGACTGGACGAGGGGTTGAGGCTACTTAGGTACTTTGTCAGAAGACACTGATGGATATGTTGAACCAAAGATGGAAGATACCGCACGGGTGACGACTGGGTGTCATCAGGATCAAATATAAGACATGGCTAGGAAGATAGAACGTTCACCCAAGAGACAATGCACCGCGCTCGGACGTTGGCGATGGCAGGCTCTAGTGTAGGCAATGGCGTCGTCGGTTTTAAGTGCTTACGGGTACATCCAGGGGTCATCCAACCGATCGCCAACCCGTGAGTGGCTTGATCCGCACTTGAGGTCGAGATCCGCAAAGAGACCTCAACATCTGTATGCTTTCTTCACCAAATACATCGTACTACACTCACATACGTCAATATAACCAAGTGGCGCTATCAACGTTCTCCGTTGCATGCCCTTGAAAGATTGCAGGGGATATCCCCATTGATTTCGCTGACAGCGCGAGTTCAACCATCATGTGGTGTATCTTCCAGACGCCGCCAGGGGTCTTAGACATAAGCCACCTGTTGTGCTCAAGACATGTTCTGCAGTCGGGCCTTTGACATATGACGAGCACTGAAGCACGGGAATGATGGTCGGTGACTGCTTGAAATTGCGACAGATCACGAATATGGAGCCTTTCAAAGGAGCGCGCAAGACCAAGTGGCTTGCGAAGGAGGCATTGCCATCTGGGGATGGAGGGTTGCAGTGGTGACGCAAGAGCAGCTGAAATTGCAACCATACTTCGGGCTGGTTTCCAAAGAGCAGCCCTCGTGAAAAGATGTACAGCATTATATTTATATCCTGACCTCTCTATGGCTGTTTGCGTTATCGCTATCATCGACCACGTCGTCTGGGATAGGAATCGTGGAAGATCACCTCGAAGTGTGGGGAGGAGGGCTTCTCGTCTATCAATGATTAAGTACGCACTACACAGCAGCGGAGTGGATGGGACATCCCAATTTGCAATGGACTGTTGTCTACACTACCTACCATACGTACATACTTAAGTACACATAGTAGCTCGGGCTGTTCCGCACGGGAGCGTGGCCCCAGATGCCTAGCGAAGGATTCTCTGATCAATTGATCTTGATAAGGAGCGGGTCTGGAGGGGTTCAATGTTGACATGGCACGATCAATGCCCCTCTTCCCTGGCTAGGTACATAGCCCCCCCC